>JAQGBW010000511.1:0-40062 GCA_034698625.1 Julus scanicus | reverse complement strand
TTCAAAAATTATGTCACACCTAGGGGGTGGGTGGGTTGTTTGTTTTTTGTGACAATTGTGACTAAGGGGTGGGGGGGGGAAGAAGTGTTTAAAAAGAGGCAAAAAAGTGTGACATAATTTATGGATCACCCCTAAACCAATTTTCTGAAACATTTTGGGCAAACATTTCATAAAATATATGGCATGCACAAACTCCTTCATAACAAATTAAATTGCATGCATGCTGTGAATGATCTACAGCATTTCCACTGAAGGGAGTTAAGGGACCAAATCTATAATAAACAATTATCCAATTCCTGTGAATTTTAATATATCTAAATATATATATAGGTTCAATCAATATAATATGAAAACTTCTGCAGCTTCTTCCCCGCCCTCCTTATTGAAAAAAAGAAGAAAATAGGAAAAAAACATATACACAAATTAATTTCTTTTTTTCATGCATTTCATTTGCATTTCTGCCACACACACAAAAAAAGTGGATAAATTTGGTTTTCATCGGCATTGTAGTTTGCCATTTCCACGGTAAATTAAATTCGTTTAGATTAGGGAGGTGAATAAATAGTCATTGTGCGAGAATCGGAAATTAAATCTCTAAAATATATTCAATGAGTTTGGGAGTCGAAAGAGTGGCGATAATTTGGCGATGATCGCCTCCATATTCCATTAGACTCTACTAAGGATTCTCTCATTACCCCCGCTTTACTGCAGCTTCACTCGCATGCTAATTTCCCTCTTTTGTTGTCCTGCCAAAGGGGAATTACCCTCCCCCCCTTGCCTGAAGGAGGGATGAAAAGTATACATATATACTCCTCTACAAACGCGGTTATGATTTCCTTGTATATTCACGCAAACATCCAACTGCAAACGTTTATAGAGACCTAAAATCGATAACATCGTTTAAAACATGTACTGAACGTGTCTAAAACATGTGCTAGACGTGTTTAAAACGAAATATTGGGATAATGCTTAACATAATCAACTTTCAAAACATGCAAAATTAAATGTAGGCCTATATAGTAAATATACTCATCTTGAATGATTCTTGAATCATTGCGCGTGAAGTCTGCAATAACATGGAGAATCTCGATTTGATTCCGGATAAGATTTGTAATCTTATAAGAATTATAAAGTTAAAAAGTGACATTAATTAAATTAATAATAATAAATACATTAACGAGACGTTTTATAAACAAGCAAATATATATATATAATGAACAGCGAAAAAGAACAAATTGTATAATTCCATTTCGGGAAATGGAACGCACGTGCGAAAATGGAACAGCGCGTGCGGCGTTGAGTGCACGTGCGAGAAAGGAATTAATAGATATCTTACACATTCTTTGGGAATCTTGATTGATTCCGAATAAGATTTTGTGGGAATCTGGATTGATTTCTGGTACGATTCCGTGGGAATCTGAATGCATGCATTGATTCCGAATAGGATTTTGTGGGAATCTAGATTGATTTTAGATAGGACTCCAATTCTTTGTTGTATCTTAAATAATGATTCCAAGCTTGACATGCATGCAATATTAAATAATGACATTTCTCGAAAGCGATTCATTTTCAGGAGATTCTTTAATGAACAAATAAGGTTTCGTGAAGGACTCATCAATAATTTATACATTTACTTAAATATATTAGACAGATTCATACAGATAAATTGTCTTGAAATCTTCAGATTCCTTGTTCCACTTTAAAAACGGTGACTTTTATACATATGTTGGATCCTTGTATAGAGATTCTTCAATAATTTGTGCGAACTTTTGTAGAATCTTCTTTGATCACTTTTCTAGCTGTTGCACTTTTAGATGTGCATCTCAAGTCAAATGCAAAATCAAGAACACACACAAATATATACAATTAAATTTACAAAGCACAGCTTCTAGGAGGAGATTCAAGGTGGGTCCAGACTATCCCAAAAGCATGAGCCAAAGCAGTTTTCAAAACATTTTCAAAAACATGCTATTATAAAATTTAAACTTTGAACGCTCCAAAAAACAGCTTTTGAAAGCAAAAAATAACACAAAAGCAGCTTTTGAAAGCAAAAAACATCAAAACTCAAAAGCAAGTTTTAAAAAGCATGGTTTTACAAAATGCTTTCAAAAACTCTGCTTTTGCTTTGGGTGTAGTCTATAGAGCCACCTTTCGACTTCCTCGTCAGTTTCTTCCCAGGATTCCCTCAGCCAATCGCGAGGTTGGTCAAGACCGTCCCAAGAGCAGAGTTTTCAAAACATTTTCAAAAACATGTTTTTAAAAATTTAAACTTTAAACGCTCCAAAAAACATGTTTACTGCTTTTTGCTTTAAAGTTTGGGTGCTCCTAACTTTTAAAAGCAGCTTTTGAAAGCAAAAAACATCAAAACTCAAAAGCAAGTTTTAAAAAGCATGGTTTTACAAAATGTTTTCAAAAACATTGTTTTTGCTTTTGCTTTTGGTGCAGTCTGGACCCACCTTTCGACCTCCTCCTCAGCTTCTTTCCAGGATTCCCTCAGCCAATCGCGAGTTAAGACGGCAGGTTGAACCTCACAAACAGGCCCATGCTCAGTCATTCTCTCCGCGCTCTCTCTCAGGGTGTCCCACTCAAGCGAATGGAGCATGTGGGTAACACTCGCGTCCCGCTGATATTACCCGATTGTAAATGTAGCGGCTCAACGCTGCCCATTCTGTAAAGGTTTTCAAATCCGGCGGCAGTACTCGAGCAAGGAACAAACTAGGGAGCGAGGCCCCCAGACGCGCCAGCCAAAAAGGTGTATTTTGGCTGGCACGTCTGCGGCCGGTCGACGAAATGGGTGTTTATGTTAACACGACTAGAAGCGCGTGACTAAGCATTCTTGTGGCAAGGTGGCAGCACTGTGGCAAGGCTGGTGTTGCACAATCAAGGAGTGTGGCTGCGGCTTGCGCCAAAGAAAACGCTGTCATTTGTTTATGTGGCAGCAGACATTAGCGATTCGCCAGCCAAAATACACCGTAAAACCTGTTGCCCACCTGGCGAAAATCACTCACAGCTCACACGAAATCGTCTGCTAAATCAGGAAGTGGACGTTCGCGCATGTGCAATAGGTAGTGAGGCAAGCTCACATGACGTCACGGAAATGAGCCTCGCCATGCCGGATTCAAACATCACTTTTGAAGCGCACAACATGGCGGCCAGCTAGAAAATATGGTAAAATGGTAAATATGGTCACGTGCTTCACGCCACTAGCAGGAGCGCCGATCTTTTTTCCTTTTGTGAGTGGCGTCAAGTGGGAATTGGCACGCAATTTTGTGAGTTGTGAGTGATTTTCGCCAGGTGGGCAACAGGCTTTATTTAGCATTCAAGCCGCAACCGCACTCCTTGATTGTGCAATAACAGGCTTGCCACAGTGCTGCCACCTTGCCACGAGTACGCCAAGTGGGGCGCTTCTAGTCCATGTTAACATAACCGAGCTATAGGTAGTTTAGTGGTAACGCTATCTGTCTGGCAATCGGGAGACCCAGGTTCGATTCCCGATCGGGTCGTCTGCCCCGACTGTGGTCCACACAATCCAAAATACCAATTGCCAGATGGGCCGGGTTTCGCGATGCACGAGCGCGCGTATCTTTCAGGATTCTCCCTTCCCGAAGGCTCGTGGAACAAATCTCCAACGGTTCCTGCCGTGGAATCTTACGAAATCAAAGTCGAATCCCATGTAGAATGAGTCCTTATCCGGGACTCCGTTCCCTTAGGCCCTTATAGGCTACACTACCTCAATGTCCGAATGATCTCCGCTGAGTCTCCGGGGTCCTCGGGCACACGTGCAGGCCCCAGATCCCTCCTCCGAGTCCTCGCTGGAGAGGGGTGACATTTCATCCCTGTAGCGCGGGGACCTAGGCCTCGACAGATGCTCCACCTCGTGGTGATGATGGTGTCGCCGGAAGCCGCTGCTCAGCTGCAGAGGATACGCTTCAGTCGGACTCTTTCGCGTTTCAGTTTCAGAATGCGCCTCCTGTGAAACGGAAGTGGGCGGGGCTTTGGGCAGCTGCTGCTGATGGCCCTGCAGCGCCACCTCGTGTTCTCGCCTTATTTTATCTTGCTGTTCTCTTTTCTGCTTCCGCCATTTTGCACGACGGTTCTTGAACCACACCTACGTGAAGAGAAAATGGTTATACGGGTTAGAAGGGTCTTAACCATTAGTGGGTTAGGATTAGAATTGTCTTGTAGAACCATTTGATGGTTAGGATTAGAAGGGTCTTACAGAACCATTTGATGGTTAGGAATAGAAGGGTCTTAAGCAATGTTTGCTGCATGGTTAGGATTACACCAGCATGTTCTTATAAACGTTTGCAGCGTTATATATTACCAGTCACTGCATGGTTATGACGTTATAATTAACATTCTTAGCGTTCTATATAACCACATTCTTGAATTAGGATTAATAAAACGTCTATACAGGTTAGGATTGGATAAATCCTAACCTGTATAGTATCGGAACGCGGTTTTAGAAACGTTCTTGTGGGTTAGGATTATACAATCTTTATAAATGAATCAAAAAGAGAAAACACATACACGTATACTCTGTCGTATATAAGCATACACTTATACAAGACCGATCTCAAACTCGAGTTATATATACGCATCACTCGAGCTAGCGAGGGGCCAAAAGTTTGGCGCAACTTAAAAACAATTTGCTACTCGAGTGGTTGCGCGTGACAAATAAGCCTCATCTACTTCAGCAATTGAGGCGAGGCTTAAAACCCCTTAGCCTCCTCTTCACGCAAACCGCCTAATTGAGCAATCAAAATCCTGTCATCGTCAGAATTGACGATAATCGATATACACGAGTAGAACAGGTTAACGAACATCACTTAAATATATGAACAAGGAGGAGAAGGAGGAGGCTATTAGAACACTTCTGAACCTTGACCCCTCGTGCGCAGCAACTTAGAATCAACGAATTCGAATTACGCGCGAAGCACGCGCTAAATTATCTCACGCGCGGAATTACAACACGTGCCCAATTTATTCACGCGCAGAAACCTCGCGTGAGAATCACATACACTTAAATTGCCTCGCGTGCAAAATGAAATCACGTGCAGAAAAATTACAACACGTGCAAAACATGGTCTCTAATGTGAATTGTTCCCAATATGTGTGCAAATACAGTACCTACAATGGAGAGTGGGTAGGAATGGGACATTGCCAATAATTTAAAATTTGAAATTTAAAATTCCCTGCTGCCGGAGTTTTAAAGCATTTTTGCTTTAAAACTTTAGCACGTGCAGGAGGTCTTAAAGCACGCGCAAACAGTTTTTTTTTCTGTTTGATGTTGAAGCTGGTGGTTTTGTGTCGGTGAGATTTGCCAAGAAAAATAATGTGTGTATGAACTCGAAGTAGCGTGAGTTTTAAATTTACCGATACGCGAGTCATAAACATGCATGGTTACAAAAGTTAATGTCATTCTGAAGCTTCCCCAGCCTTTTCAGTGTGGAGGAATATATCAAAATTGCGGGAAATCTACACATTTTGCATGTTCTTATTTTAGTAGTAAGAAAATATGTTCAACACTGCGCACAACATTCACAATTGCGCAGAGTAAATTTGTGAATAAAAGTTGTTACGTTTTATATGGTTTGTGAATAATTTTAAAAATAAAAAGGTGGAAAACATCCCATTCCTATACCCACTCTCCCCTAGGGAGTGAAACAAGGGGCCTCTGGATTATAAGTCCATGGGAGATATATGAGACCATCCTAATTAAACCTACTAATCGATAATGCCACATTCATTATTTAAAAAAAGCATACAGCTAGTGCAACAGCCATGCATGGATCAAATTAAAGCCTCATTAGCTTAATCCCCTCCTAGAGATTATATACACGGCCATGGGTGGGTCATGTGCCCTATATGGACATGTGTGGTCCATATTTAGCCAAAGATGGAGTTTAATTAGCCAAGTATGTATATTTGGACCATATTTTGTCATGTCATTGATATCTTGCCAATGTTGGGTCATTTAGCCACGAATGGGTCTTAATTAGGTACTGATGAACCAAGGACATGGGCATCATAAAATATGAATCATGACAAAACCATATTTGGACACATATATCTGAATATGGTCCTACATGTGAAAACTTCAATAAATCCACCAATATTTAAAAATTTTACGATTTAATTAATTCCACGTTAATGAAATACGACGCCATTCATCGATATATCATAATATACAAATATTTAAAATATAAAAAAAACACATCCCTGCCGGGATTCGAACCCGGGGCCTCTGGATTAGAAGTCCAGCGCGCTATCCACTGCGCTACAGGGACACCCGCCTAAAAATCTTCTAAAAAACAATGGAAAACGCGTGTGCCCCAGAAACAAGATTGGGCCCATTGATGAAAGGTGTCCTTACCTCGACTCTCTCCTCCCTAAGTTCCACTTTGGCTGCTAGGTCCTCCCTGAGGATTACGTCCGGATAATGCGTCTTTTCGAAGGTGGATTCCAGCTGCTCCAGCTGTTCTTCGGTGAAGATGGTCCTATGTCTTCTTTTGCGTTTTTGGTGGGGGGTCAAAAGGACCTGTTGGTGGTGATGATGATGATGAGAGGGCGAAGAAGCCCCCTGGTGGTGGCCGAAATGAGAAAACATGGCCGGGGAATACGCTGAAAAAAAAATTAATAAATATTTAATGAAAGTGAATTTAATGAATACATTCATGGATTTTTTTCCCATAACAGTGGATGTCTTTTTAACTGCACTTTTATAAAAAGATTATTTTTACATAAAAATAATCCCACTTTTAATGCAGAAAAACTTCTGCAGGGAAAAATCTGCACTTTTAATGAATTAACTTAAGGCAGAAAAATCGTACATTTAATACAGATTTATGTTGCAGAAAAACAATAGAACCTCGGTTTACGAACGTCTCTATCTACGAACAATTCGGTTTACGAACAAATCAGTTTACAAACGTTTCTGTCTACGAACAAATCGGTTTACGAGTGCCTATATCGACCTATATATATACGAATGTCTCTGTACGAACAAGCGGTTTTGAACGTCTCTCTATCGACGAACAAATCGGTCCACGAATGTCTCTGTCTACGAACAAATCGATCCACGAACGTCTCTGTCTACGAACAAATCAGTTTACGAACGTCTCTGTCTACGAACAAATCAGTTTACGAACGTCTCTATCTACGAACAAATCGGTTTACGAGCGTCTAATTCTGTCGAACAAATCGGTTTACGAGCGTCTAATTCTGTCGAACAAATCGGTCCACGAATAAATCAGGTTACGAACGTCTCTATCGACGAACAAATATGGGTTTACGAACAAACCGGTCTACGAATTTGCAATGTTTGAAAAATTGCTTCGGATCACGTGCTTTTCGGTTCACGAACAGGGTCGAGGAACGGATTAAGTTCGCAAACCGAGATTCCACTGTACATATATATATATACTTAATGCAGAAAAATCGCACTTTCATAAAATATAGAAAAGTTAGTGCATGAAAACTGCAATTTTGACGCAGAATATAGTTTGCTTCAAAATGTAATATTACATATAAAACTTACCGATCATGTCAGCTGGGGAAAAATGCGGCAAAGGAAATGTTCCCGGGGCCGCAGTGAGATAAGACGGTAAATTCCTGGGTGCAGCGAGTAAAGAGCGTGGTGACAAAATGCTGTCAATAGTGAAAAGTGAACTTCCGGTTCCGCTTGAAATAAAATTGTTCGTGTAATATTTGAAGTTTGGGACTGGGTAAAACGACGGAAACGGATTTAAGGCAGCGTGCGGATGATGCAAGTTGTTCATGTGCTGCGCTTGCATGTTGGTGTTGTTATTAGGCGGCAGCGCCATGGCTGGTAATATTCGATATTACCGACTATTTGGGACAGAATTACAATCGCGAGTGAGACTGCTCTTAATGTAGCACAGAATGCAGGATAAGCGAGTCCATTTTTATCATCTTAATACTTGTAATATAGATATTACTGGCATCGTAATACGTGTTAATTCCACGCAGGTAATACGGTAATATTTCGATTTCTTCGTGTATCAAGTTCTTCAAATAATATTACCACATGTAGCATCCAAAGTTCGTTTTCGGTAATACTAATTCAAAACATCGGTAATATATTCACCAATCCCAAAAAAAGCGTGGGAACTTCCGGTAATATCTGTTCTTTTTATAGTTGGTATTACCTGCAACGGCAGATTCCGATGTCAAAATCCAAACTAATCGCGGAAACCCGATATTACAAACTCGGTAATAATTTTTCCATCCAAACTTTTTCGGTAATACGACGCCCTTACCGGTCCTAAAAACACCTCCGCGTCGGTAATATCACTTCCGAGTGACGATCCGGATATATCTTCTTCGGAACAGGTTGTCTCAAAACGCCCCAACAATGTATGAAATGCCGGTAATATCGGTAATGGCACCTTTTTTTTGCACTGGCAGCCCGGAGTCGAAGTCACTTCTTCGACGGTCAAACACGAATAGTGGACACGCAGCAGCGGTGGAATCGAACGGAACAAGATGCGTGGACCCCCCGCGAAGTGTTCCAAGTATCAGCCAATCAGCAGCGAGAGCCGGGAGCCAGATACGGGACCAGATATGGCGACAAAAGCTGGCACAAAAGTGGTCACTCGAGCACGTTTTTCGGATAAACGAAGTCCACGGGATAGCACGCGCAGGGAACTTTGCACTCGCGATCGATTGGTTAAGCGTCGACCAATGGAAAAGAGCCGCCAAAATAGAATGCCAATCGGCGTCGTGGGCGCGGCCGTCTCGTGCAGTTCGTGGGCCAATCGGAAGCGGGGATTAAAAGCTTAGGCTTAAAAAGCGCGGATTTGAGGAATTTGTTGGATGAAATAGGGGCTATTTATCCGTTTATAAATCGGTTTTTAATCTAAATCATATGCGGATTAAGCGGGGGATTTTAAGCGACGTCAAAATATATAAATTACTCTCGAGATGTGCTCTCGATAGCAGCTCTCACCAACAAACACACCTCTGAGAGTAGCACCACTATATATTGCGCGTGCTGTACTGTCCGAGAGCTCTCTTGATCGAATTTTATCGCTATAGTGGACACGATTTTTAAGCGTAAAAATCTTAAATGTGAAAATATATAAATTACTCTCGAGATGCTCTCGATAGCAGCTCTCAACAACAAACACACCTCTGAAGTATATAGCACCCATATTGCACATGCTATACTGTCCGAATTTTATCGCTAGTGGTCACGATTTTAAGTGTGAAAATATACATCAACTATACTCTCGAGATGCTCTCAACAACAAACACACCTCTGAGAGTAGCACCCATATTGCACGTGCTATATACTGTCCGAAAACTCTCTTGTTCGAAATTTATCGCTAGTGGGCACGATTTTTAAGCGTGAAAGTGTACAATTACTCTCGATAGTAGCTCTCACCAATAAACACAACTCTGAGAGTAGCACCAATATCGCGCTTGTATACTGTCCGAGAGCTATTCGAATTTTATCGCTAGTGGACACGCAAGCCCAGCAGCAGCCTCTCTGAAGGTGCGTTTCCATGTAACTCTCGCGAGTTGCTCGCCACATGCATCTCCAGTCTCCACAAAATTTCCCAAATGAAAACCGTACACATAAACATCCCATCAATGCTCTGCTACAAGGCGGGAAAGGCCATCATCAGGGGCGCACGTTTTGTTACATTTTTGGCCTATAGCTCTCGATAGCTGCTCTCAAAATTCAAATATGGTTCGTATTTTGCGAGCTGATATCAGCGACAGCACGTTGCACATTGACAACAGCAATTTGAGAGTACCCAAAGAAAGTATTAATCATTGATTGAAAGATGAATAAATATTATTATTTTTTAAAATTTTTTACCTTGCTATAAACACTACACGCAGAATTCACCTCATTTTTCGCCTTTCCGAGATATGCGGTGATTAGACTGAAACGATGTTGATATGCTCCTTTTTCTTGCTCGATGTTGAGTTTTTTTTAAAAAATCTTAATGAAACAAAATATGAGACATTAAATCTATAGTTCGTAAAGCATTAATTAGCAATTAATGAAAAATGAAATAATAAGAATATGTATAGAATGCATTAATTCCTTTTTATTTTTGGAACACTTTTTTCGAACATTCGCGCGTGACGGTTGCACGCGATATATAGGAGCACGCGCAAATGGATGACGTCACTTCCGCCGCCGCCTCAAGTGCCGGGAAAATTGAAACCTTTTGGTTTACAATTTTTAGGAACACCATGTGGAGTTCGTAAACCGATTTGGACGTAAACTGAGACGTTATTTTCACCCATTATTTTCAAATTATACCAAGTTCCTAAACCAGTATAATCCGACAAGTTGAGACGTTTTCGGTGTCTTAATTAAGTCTTAATCCCCGGGGTCTTTTTCACATTCGGGTCCATTGTTCCCTCCCATGCATTCTCGAGAGTAAAAGGTGTCGAGTTGAACTTCTGGGGATTATCCCTCGCTAAACAGAGCGTATCTCATCCGCCTCACAAAAAGCTCAATTATAAGAGATTAGCTTTTTTTTTTCAACTTTGAAACCCGAAATGAATTCCACATATAGTCCTTGTCACGCTTGACAAAAGGGCCTTTTAACTTAGTTTCAAACGGATTTAAAGCGAACACTATTTACTATAGGGCATCTCAAACAAGAGTTAATCAGGTTTTTGACATCCCGCAGTGTCAACCAATTTAACGGAATACGTGCAATTAAAAGATAAGGGATTTGTATATATACTATGACGGCATTCTTAATCCGTTTAAATAGTTAAACTGCAGGGGAAACTCTCGAGAGCGCACATATTCTCAATGATGGACACACCTCTTGTTCACACGAAGAGCCACAGCCTTGCAGCAGCAGCAGCTCCAAAAATACGAATTCTGAGAGCCACTCTCCCAAAATACGAATTCTGAGAGCAATTCCAAGGTCGAAAATGTAGAACATGTGCATATTTCCACATTAAAAAAATGCCATCTTTAATATACTCTCATGGCATGCGATCGACATATAGTTTTGAGAGTGCTCTGGAGAGCATTTTTGACGAGATGCTCGCTCGCCGTAGACACTGACTATGGCTCAACCGACTGAAAAAACTGAAATGGAAAACCAAACCATCTGAGAGTACTCTCATGAGATGGACATGGTTTTGAGAGTGCTCTGGAGAGCATTTTTGAAACGATGCTCGCTCTCCGCATACTCGCGATAGCTCAACCGACTGAAAAAAAACTCAAATGGATAACCAGCCGAGTCTCTGAGAGTACTCGCATGCTATCGACATGGTTTTGAGAGTGCTCTCGAGAGCATTTTTGACGACATGCTCGCTCTCCGCATATACTCGCGATAGCTCAACCCCCTTGTTTAGTGTGCCGTGCCACTTTCAATCCCCCATACATTCGTTATCCAATAATTCTTACATAATTTTCCAAATTTTGGTATATTTTGCTTAGGACCACAGCTATGAGGGGGGGTTAGGGTTAGGTCCCTCACCGCCCCTCGAATTATGGGATGTTGTGAATGAATAGCGCGGAGTAAGAGAATCCTGATCAAACATGAGGACGTTGGTCATTGTCGTCCATCGATAATGCGTCCACATCCGTTCATCAGCAGTTGGACAAAAGAAGCCCATTCGAAGGCGAGAGAGAGAGGGCATAAACATGAAATCCGAAGCGCGAAAAACAAACACCATTTTCACGCCTTTCTTAATGGGCCTTTTTCCCTTCTTCCCCCCCAAAATCAAACCCCACATCCCTCGAGATTCCTAGTTTGAAATGTCGCCATTGTGCGATCCAAAAAGCAGCTTTTCAAAAAAGCCACTGACACACAAAAAAAATCAAAATCTCTAGTTTGGGACCCATGGGTTTCACGTTTCACAGCAAACACGGGTTCGTCGCATATCCGAGGGCCTCCTAAACGAACCGGAAGTCCATTTGAAACTGATGGCATCGTGTGCTCTTGGCGCCAGGTGGCGCTGCGTAACATCATCCCTATAACATTTGAAGATGAGCATTTGAGACTCCTAAACTTATGTCTTTTTTTGATTACGTGATTTTGGGTCAGCGTGGGAACCCTTCTTGTTCACCAACTGCTCTTTCGAGTGCACTTTGCAGAAAGGGCTTTTTCTAAAGCAAACAACTCATCATTCATGGCCCTTTTCAAAAGCAATAATATTTTTTGGGGGGCTGAGGGAGGAGGAGGGGGAGGGGCTAAGGAGGCAAAGCATGCCCCATTTTGAAAACCGAAAACTGTAGTCCAGGCAATTATCGCCAGATACATCGTAGATGTATCCGATCATTTGCAAACATCGTCGTCTCCTACATCTGGATACATAATGCATGTATCCAGCTACTTGGTAACATCGTTGTCTTCTACAAGTTGATAATGTGACCAACAAACTTGTATCTAGATACATGTGGTGAACGATGTTGCACGTCCACATCTATAATTTTCGTGAGTTGAATATGTTTTTCCCAATATTCTACCTGAATTGACACAGCTAAAACAGGCCAGCATCGCCGGATACATCTCCTACATCTGGATACATAATGCATGTATCCAGTCACTTGGTATAACATCGTTGTCACATACAATTTTGAAACATGCGACCTAAGTATTTGTATCTAGATACATGTGTGGCTACAAGTGACCAACAAACTTGTATCAAGATCATGTGGTCAACCATTTATATGTAGCCAACAAACTTGTATCAATTAAGAATTTAAGATACATGTGGTCAACAATTTGGATATATGTGACCAAAATACTTAATTGTATCAAGATACACGTGGTCAACAATTTGGATACAAGTGACCAAAAATCTTGTATCAAAATACACGTGGTCAACAATGTGGATACAAGTGACCAAAAATCTTGTATCTAGACACATGTAGTCAACAATTTGGATATATGTGACCAACAAACTTGTATCAAAATACACGTGGTCAGCAATTTTGATGTAAGTGACCAAAAAACTTGTATATATATAAAAGATACATGTGGTCAACAATTTGGTCAACATGTAGTCACAAATTCTCAAACGTGTTCCAGAAGTCCCAGAAAAGTATTTCAACTGAATCGGTGTTGGAAGGATGAGGAGGAGGAGGTGGAACCAAAGTTGACTTTTACCCCTCTTCCACGGATGCCGGATTAAACGCTGATGAAAGGTCCCAAATGCAGCAGTATAGAATATATATCATCATTCTTCGATGGATATATATCTGAAAGAGGGGGATAATGTTATATGTTATGATAACGCGTTTGCATACTGCGCATAATCGCCCCCCCTTTGAAAAAACACTCGTCTTAGGCATTTTCGGGCCTTTGCTTTTCCATGCCATGCCAGTAATAGAGAGTAAAACGCTAAACCGAAGGCCCCTTCGGCGAGCGAGCGAAAACACTCGGGTGCTAAGGAAGCCCCTCTCATCCGCCATTCAAAACACTCGAAAAGCGGCGATGAGCCCTAGCGCCGATGAGACGGTTGCGGAGGACGGATAATGCGCTAATAACGTACAAGCCTTCTCACTTTATGGAAATCCGCGTTGCCAGGGATTAGGGCAACCTCCTCTCCTCAGCCTCAATCTCTTTTAAAAGCCTGGGGGTCGCAACCCCCCACCTCCTTCTTCATCCGCAGCCGGTTGTCTCCCAGAGCGATGGAACGGTCCGTCATCTGGTCTTCGGATCTACGGATATTTAACAAAATCTGGTCAGGATTTATACTATTTCGGCGACATAAAGAGCCTACATTTATATGGGATTCGCATCAATTCAATTCAACTCAGTACCCTACAGGGGCCATTCAAAAATTATGTCGCACCTAAGGGGGGTGGGTGGGTTTTTTGTGACAATTGTGACCAAGGGGTGGGGGGTGGTTCGGTAATGTGACATCACACAATCAAAATTTATTTCAAACGGTAAAATAAAGATCAAACCTACTTTGAATGAAATAATCTGCTCATATGTTGTAAACGTGTATAATAACTACATGTTCATTCATACACAAAAAGTGAATAATTTATATTTCCAATAACTTCTACGGCACACGTACAATGCAGTTCAAGTCTATACATTTATACTGTAACATTATTAACAATAGTACGTGTTACATTTATATACACGTACCGCTTTTTCTCAACACAATGCTATAATCTAAGGTTGGAAGTACACTCGGTAAAAACAGCATGCACTGACAGTATAAAGGTTATTTTTAAATTTATGAACTATTTAGAAAATGTCTGGCTTAATTACCATATTCGAATCACAGCAGTCAATAAGAAATCCACATTTACGTGAAGCCAGCACAGGAAAAACGGCAAGTTGGTTAATCGAAATGAAAAGCACGATTAAGAGCACTGTTTCCACGGCCACCGATCTTTAAATTTGTCGAAAAATATGTGTTTTACGAAATTAATACGCGTACAAAAATAATCAAACCAGCCGCCACTTGGAATTCCTAAAAAATGGAACGCAATAAGACGATAGCTGAAGCGCCGTTCTTAAAAACGAGGCTCAACCATAAAATCAAACTACAACAATGGCGTATTCGAAAGCGAACGAAATGAAACAGCTTAAAAAACTTAGTAAATCCGAGCTTCTGGACTTGCTAGAGAGACAAAAACGATTACTAGCGAACAAGTAAGTTACCGATATCAAAATCGATAAAACTTAATTCAGTAATTTGCCATATTTTTCTGTGTATTGGAAATATGCGTCAACGATGTCCTCACGTGATGCTAGCTTTGTTGAACTATTTTAAACAAAATTGCACTTTTTTAAGTTATTTGAGGGAATTATTGCATAAAACTACAATATCTGACTAGTCACAAATGTAGAATACAAAATTTGACATAAAAATAATGCAATTTTACCGAATAGAAATGTAAATTGACTGAGACTTGTGAACTGGAATGTTGTCAAAACTAGTGTTATTTCTATTTACTAATAATTTGTATTTTTATGTTTCTAAAAGGGCATTTTTAGCAAAACTTAAGGATAAAGGCGACAAAATCCGTCTTCAAATAGATCGCCTCGAGAAGGTTTTGCAACAACACGCTGATATTGACGAAACTGCAAATTTGTTTCAAAATTTAAAACTTGGTCGACCCAAAACTCAGGATAGTAAAGTAAGCTTTTCATGATCTGATATTCGGTGCCCTAGCCTCATCTTGTAAGTGGTCCCTACAACAGCTAAGCAGTAATCCCAAAAATAATATTGTCATAATAACAAATCCACAAATTTCGGTTATAAAATACAACCTAAGGTTCAGACAAAAATTTTGTGCATATGCTTATACGAGGGTGGTCTAACTTCTCTTTCTTTAAGGGCCACAAGAGCACCCTCGTTAAAGGATTTAAAGTGTTCTTATTCCAATCATGGGGCCTCGTAAGAGTCCCGCATTGTTATTTTTCGTCACTACCTCCCCGTTCTAAGTGTGGATAATTTTCGTGCCGCTGCCTTCCATGGAGCTAATTATCAACATTATTTGAAAGGACCTAGACAGCGATGATGATTCTCCAAAGCAGGAAAACGGAATCTTAAGCGAGAAAACCACGGGTCAAGAAAGTTTCGTAGACAAGTTGACCCAACACATGGAGCCAGAAAAGGAAAGGCCGGCTCATCTTTTGTATCACTTCAGACCTAACAGGTTAGCCGATAAGTTTGAAATCTTCCGAGGAAAGCTTATATATGCTCGAAATTTGTAAAATTGCTTAAAATTCACAAATAGGCAAAATATGAAACTGGAATTACTCTTTTATAGTAAAGTGCGATGATTCTTAGGTAAAAATGCAATTTTCATTTCACTTGGGCCAATTCTCGGCTCTGCATAATACTGGCAGTCCTAAATGGTCCACCCCGAGATTCTGACCTAATTTTCCAAAATGTGATGACATACGGCCTTGCGTCTGAGAATAATAATAAAAAACATTAAACTTTTGAAATTGTAAAGTTATTTTTAACCTTAGAGATCTCCGCACCACGAGGACGAAGGACAAGAAGCCGGACGATGGGAGACCGTGGTTCGAAACTGCCGTCACTCCACCACCATCCAAGTTTGACGAAGCCAGATTGATTTCTCTGAAAGATTCTTACGAGCTTACAAAGCATCACGAAGAAAAGTTAAAGGTGAATAGCTTGGTTTTTGAAATCCAGTTAAGATTTCTTCTTTTAAAAGCTAAAAGATTTCATCTTTTTTTGTCCCTAGGAGCTGGCAATAATCGAAGCGACTCAACAACTGACTTCCAACATGCACATCAAGATGGGTTCCTCGAGTCTTGAGAAAGTGTTTGATACAGAGTATCCTTTTTAACTCGCATACTTCTAAGAAAAATTTACTCGTGTTATTTCCTTGATTCATGTCTTAAGATACAGAGACAACGATTACGAAGACCAATACCTGGATGAAGACTAATATTACTATTACGTGCGTTTGTAAATATGTTAATAAAATGTTTTTTTCACCAGTTTATCCGACCTTATCGAATTCGGCAAAATTTGTAAAACCAAAAATGATGAATTCTGGCTTCTCGAGAGCGTCTAACGTCTGTTAATATCTGACAAACATTTAACACAACCTCCCCGGCTTATTTAAGATTGTCCTGAATTTAACATTTACGGATGTATTTTCTGTAAAAAAAAATCTAGCCAAAAATCAAAAATTTCCATAACCTGGCAAACAAATCTTAGTATCCGAGGGAATATTACTCAAAAATACCCAGGATGTCCGGTAGATTTGATGAAAAAATTAAGAGTATATTTCAGGCCTCGTCACTTACAAATTTCCAACCCTCCCGTGACCATTTCCACAATATTTGTATTTTTAACATCGGATTCTTCCCGATAACATAAATTTCGAGCCAAACTGGTGCTCACCGCAAATTTAAACTCAAAATTTCATAATCAAGCGGACATCCCGATAACTCGGCAGGCAAAAAATCCAAGCACCGACAGACAGTCTATGCGATCACCTAAGATCTTTTAAAAAAAGATCGCGGCGACAAACACAGGCAAGCACGGCGATGCTGCAATAAGGATTTTTAATCAATCATATCAAGTTAGTATCAATTGCAAAGACTTGTAAACGTATGCCCAAAAAGAGAAATTCACCTCAAAAATCGAGAAAACCCGCTCGCGCTTTAGGTATTTCGTACGAGACGCTCCCCCTAGTTACCAAAACTGCATTATCGAGGAGGAGGAGAGCGGCCCGCTATTTTATCCGTTCCCGTCCCGCTTCCAATTTAGCCATGCTAACGAAAAATCACAGCATTTGAAATGACTTCCGAGAGAAACAAAATAATAAACTGCTTACAAAAAAAAAAAAAGAAAAGTGCTTAGCGCGCTTAAAAGACAATGATGGACAGATGACTACTTTTAAAGGAACTTTTTTTTTTTCTCTTTATAGCATAGCGTTATTAATAATACGTCGAACAAATTTCGAGAAATTAGTGAAAATTCAATCTGGGTTGAGGGAGGGAAGGAGGAAAAGAGCTTACAAAACGTGTTTTATCATTCGAGTTTGTGTATTTTTTTTTCTGATTTATTCCAATGTCATTGTCTCGCAGGACGACAGGCGGAGTGGTCATCGATATTCCTGAAGATAATGTTATGCACTAGCAAAAAAACCTGTTTAGGTGCGGTCCATGGCTCGCAGCTGACTCTCCACAGACTCCTCGCTGGCTTCGGCTAAGTCCGTCGCCTGAATATACTTGGCAACTCCGACCAAACTCTTCTTTAGGGCGTCGAAACTGCTGGAGTACAACATCTTCTTCTTGACTTTAGCAGTGTCGGGGCACCTGAAACACGAAAAAACATCTAAGACAGTTGTTCGATCGGCTACTCCATCCAGAATCCGCTATGCAACTTCTCGAGGCCCCAGCAACCATAATCAAATCTTTAACGGCGCGATTTTAGATCGGTGTGCCATCGAGGATCTCTATGAGGGTACCCGAGAATGCCGCGGAGCTAGGAGGACGTTCGAAACACTTATCTAAAAACGATTTTATGAAATTGATTTACTCGAGTGTGACCCTGCGTTTCAGTCCACTATCAGTGTGCCGCAACAATATAGTGCTTTGAGTTAAAAACTCCAAAAAACACTGGTCTACGGTGCTTGCGAGACGCGTCCAGAAACCACGGCACAACCGATCTGTTGTTCAGGTCCAACAACAGCTCCCAGTGTTTCCTTCAAACCAAGTAAGATTTCGGTCACAAAGGCCGCTTTTCACGCCAAAAAACCGAGAACATCCTGTGTTCGGCGTTTCCCCACAATTTGAATTTCGAGCAGGAAACTACCGCAAACCCCCAACGGTTTTAACGTTTTTCCCTACTGCAAGCAGTGGACGTGTCGATCTGATAAAAAGTCCGTCGATAAGACACGGGAAAACAGGAGACAACAGTAACACCCATTTATCTACAAAATTCTGCGCTGGTAAACCCGGTGTTTACTCTTTAAACAATTTTTGCGATAACAAACTAAGTTTCGAGGACTGACAAAACAAGTCTACAAAAATTCCTGCCCTTGCATCCTGCACGTCTACAACAACTGCATTTTTATATATTTTCAGACTTCCCTCTTAACTTCCGGAAATCCTTACGGGTGAAGTTTCCCCAGTAGCGAAAAACCAACGAGCGATTCCACAGAATCTGCGGCAGTCCGTGATAAATATAATTCCCATTAAGAGGACATCGAGAAATTGGGGTGTCCAGTACATTTTTTAAACAATTTTCCAAAACATATTTCCAGGTTCATTACTTAAAATTTCAAGGGCCCCTCGCAAGAGCGATTACAATGATATTAGTCAAAGGAGTCAGAAATTTTTCTGCAGAATTTTGTCAATTAACAAAAACTTCCCCGACGCAGACAGCAGACACGATTTTCGAGCATGATTCCCCAGACTATTTCACGGTTACACAAAACTCAAGCACACTTCTCGAATTTCGAGGATGCCGGACAACCTGGAAATGTATCTAAACGCAGGCCGCTACAACAAAGGAGAAGCTACGTAAAAACAACTAGGCAAAGTTTTTCAGACATTTTAACCAGTTTTTAGTAACCCCAAAACTTGCGGCACTCAACACCCGAATCGCTGCTTACCAACCCTCTGAAATTCTGAACTCACCAGGACATGAGAAATAACTTCTGCTTCTTGCTGCCTTCCGATGTGCCTTGACACTGGTGAGTGTACTCAAAGTCGAAGACTCCATATCGACATTCACCGGTTCCTCCTTGCTGGATGTCCCGCAGGAAGTCGCTGTAGGTGCCGTTCCGCTCCCCTAGCGCCTCCACATCGATCTGTTTCTCGTCCTTGATGAAGTACACCACATACCGGTACTTTTTGTCTTTTTTTATTTCTTCAAATGTAGTTTTGCAGGCATCTGCCACAGTGACTCCAGAAGCCTACGACAACAAAAAACGAGTCCCAATTATTGCACTTTGAAATCTCAACAGAAGCTCAACTTCTTAGGCTAAACTGTTTGACTAAATAAAACCAACAACGTTGACGAGCGAACAAATTTTCAGCGACTTAAGAAACCCTGGAGGTACAGTATTAAAATTCACAATAAAATAATCGTAATCATTTGAATTTAATGGCTTATTTATTCCCGGTGTCATAGTTATAATTTACGACTGGATAATACTCGGATCGTGACAGAGCACACTCGGGGGAATATTTCGACAAGTTTTGCCTTTTTCAGCGATCGATTTAAAATGTTACACCTGGAAGACTGTCCACACAGGGTTGAAAACACCTTTTGAAGTCACAATCTTATCTCAGAAGCAGAATTGAATCGTTTTCAAATATCACATACTGCCTATAAATGTAATTTTCGGCTTCCCCGCCACTCCCGAGAAAAATACAACGTGCTACCTGTCCCCATATCTAGCAGCCATTTGATTTCCTAACCGTTATGTGTAACGTACGCCATCCTTATCGGGTTCGTAAAGTCACGTAGAAGGACTTCCCGCATTTCTTGGAAATGTTGCTGTTGCCAGAGAGAGGTTGGCACAACAATAATTGATAAATGTGCTTCCCTCGAATTTAGTTCACAACTTTCCGGTTGTGCTACAATTATTAGTAAACTAACCATTACAATGACTCCCTCTTAAATACCAAATTCAGAACAAAATTTCAACTTATCACACTTAATAATTTCCTACATCACTATTCTGCCAACAATTTTAAATATAGATCATGGAAGTTTTTGGTCACTAGATTATGTTTTTTAATTGCATACAAATTATCGCTCGAAGAATAAATTTGACAGAGACAAATATTTGTTTATAGAGACTCTTGCCAGATGCCAATTTCGCTTCGGACTTGTAAAAATTCACGATCAGAATGACAACTTTGCCAAATGTTGGCACGAGGGTAGTCTACAAACCCTCGAAAGTGCGGCAAACAATAGTAGTACGATTGAACACTTGTGTGCAAAAAACATCTGCCAACAAAATTACAGTGCCCAAAAGCTTTTTAACATTTGTTTCAATCATAGTGAAGTCTCCAAATATGAATTTCATGATAACAAACTCAAAAAAACCTTTGAGAATGTGGAGCCATCAAAAATTAGCCTAAATTACAAAATCTACAAGTTTATTTTTTACTAGAACGAATGAAGTGCAGGATGTGGTCCCAAAGATCCAACCATCAGTTTTAGGGGCATTCCATATTTGGTAGTTTTTAGCCAGTTATTTAATAACAGCAGTACACTTACGACATAACTTATTATGTGAAAAAGCGTATAAAAAAAGAACGAATAACTGTGGGGGCAGTTTTGGCAACCTGCCCAAAAAGTCAAAACGGGCCACCGGTTGATTTATAGCCAGTAATGGTCTCAGAGGTGTCCCAAAGGTAATATAATCTTAATAAACTAACGTAAATTGAAATTATTTTGCCAATTACAAGTCTGGGAACACTTGGATCAAAGTCTAAAGATATAAATAAAACAAAACTGAATTTCTCAATTGTGTGGCTCACACCGAGGGTAATCCAGGTCAAAGGTCGATAAAACAACTTATATGGGGATAGATGTTTTGAGTACAAAGCCAACACCCCCGCTAGTTTAGTTTCCTAGCGACAGATGACGCTACATTAATGTCCGAGGCAGTTAATGGACTCGCCATTTTGTTTGATGGAGGTGTTTTAAAAATGGCATCTGATGAATTTCAGTACCTTTGAATGTTTATTTTTTTTGCAGTTTTGGGTGCAAAATTAATTCAGGATGGGTTAAATTAGTCTTAGCTGGACATGTTTTGAAATCTAAACTGACAATGAGTGATTTCAGACCCGATTTCGTGCCATTTTTAATTTCAACATGACAAACGAATGCATTATTGTTAAGTTGAAACCCTAATTTCCAGATGTGTAATCTGTAACCCGTCGAAAAAATCTGACGGGACTGACATCCCCGGTGGCCTTACTTTCTGGTCCGTGTGGTTTGGTCAGGGTCAACAGCGGTTAAGGTCAAAGGTCAGCCGAGGGCATCCAGCCATATCGACGTCTCGGCCACTCGCCCCCGCCCCAGACGTTTCGGGTGGAGAAACAAGAGTATTTTTCCTTATCAAAAACAACCAAGATAACACTTAAAAATGATAAAAAAATAAAATAAAAAAATAAAAACGACCCGACTTTGAGGACGACCCTCACTTGCGAAATCGAATTTTTCATTGTGCTCCGTCAATGACCAGTAGGCCTAACTGTTTTGACGTTTGTGTGAGGATGACACATCGACGCTTACTAAACATCCCCGTGAAACTTCACGAAAACGAGCGGATTGTTTTTATCACGGTAGAAGAAAAAGAAGAAGAAATAAAAAAAAAAACTACAAACAATGGCAAACACAAAGTCCAAGTCGTTCGAACCGGCATTCCAAAAACAACGATAAACAAACACGGAGTATAGGGAGAAAAAAAGCGAAAAAAAACAAGCTTTAAAGCGCCTGAAAATGCGGGTATACGAACTAGTAACCAATTCCCCATCTCGTTGAAATAATATATCCTTTTTGATATTGTCAAAAATGGGTTTAGGCCTATATAGGGTAAAAACAAAGATGGCGCCCCCGGGGCAAGCAGAACCGCCTTTTCTGGCCGTAATAAGAAGCCGAAAGAACGTTATGCCGGCCGGTGGAAATTGCGGTGTCCGAAATAGAGCAAAAGAAGGAATAAATTTCATACCATCTCGTCACTGGAGCGATATTGCTTCGACACAAGGCTTCACGCTAACTTGTAAATTGCAACTCCAACGTTGAACGACTAGCGCCGATAAAAGGGTGGCTAGCTATGAAGCAGAACACACCCGCACGAGCTGTATTCATGCGCGCATGTTCCATACGGCGACCAATCAACGCACGGGGATTTGGAATGAAGTCGAGTTGGGGAGATGCCATGTTGGGAGTCAACGGTGGTTGAACCTTAACCTCCTAATGTAGATTATGGCGGTTTTTGAAAATGAAATTACTGAATTTTGAGTACTGAATACTGAAATTTATGCATCTGGAACCGAAAAACAAAGTTGTTTTAATTAAAAATGGCAATGAATAACTACATTTACTTAGTTTCGAGTGTTAGCGCTTTTGGAGAAAGTAATTTATGTGGATTATTTGAATAATTAGATTAATTTATTTGAATCAGTAAATTATAATTTGCAATATTTTATCACCCGAACAATTAATTACAAGAAATTTGAAATAAAAAATCAACGGGATTATTACTAAGTAGTAGGTATGAATGTATTTCGCACCAACCTTATTTTTAAAACCCTAGAAACTGATATTTTAGAAGATTTCACGAATGAAATTATAATAAATTTCGAATTCCTTCTAATTTGAATTAGTAGATGAATAGATCTCCCGAATAGTTATGTAATTCCAAGAAATTTGAAATAAGAAACAACGGGATTATTACTAAGTCAGGTATGAATGTATTTCGCATCAAAAACCATAGTTTTAAAACCCTAAAAACTGGATATATTTTAAATAAATAAAAAATAAATAAAATAAATATTTTAGAAGTTTTCACGAATTATAAATTTCGAATTGTTTTTTGGTTTCTTTATAATAAATATGTAAATATGGTACTTAAACGCGGTTATAAAAGTTAATAAATATAAATGAAATTATGAATGTAAAAGCGATACATGTAATATAAAACCCAAAAATATTCGTATTTGTAATCAAATAAAAAATTTGCATAAAATCAGCATAAAATTCAATTTTGAAAATGGCTTCAGTCAGGAAGCGCGACTCCCAATATGGCGCCTGCCTCCCGCCTTTTCCCAAAATTCGGTGTCAGCGATAACCGATGTAGCGATGACAATTACAAAAGAATATATTTCCTAATGTCTTTGTGACCTTCTGGAACGTTCCGATAACATTTTCCGATTCTCAGCGGTTTCACCGGCGTTGAGTTTATGAACAAAAACACGATCGAAAGCGTTTTGGTTGAGGAACTATTTTGTGGGTGCGATATTCCGCGGCGGTGAGTCACCGCGGGGTGATGAGGCCGGAGCGTCACGTGGCTTGCTCCAATCATTGACGGAAACTCTAGGATATTGCCTTTTAAGGGAATGCATGGGAGCATTAAGGATTGGGATTATTATACTGGTTGGGATTAACGGGATGAGCAAAAGCTGATAAAACTGGGCTTCAACTGAGGTTTTTTCTAGTGCGCAAGATCCGTAAAAGCACGCTACTTTTGAAATTTATACCGGCATTACGTAACAATGGTTTTCTTCAAAATTATCCATTGTTACTCAACGACCGTTAATCCTAACCGTTATGAGTCAATGGTGTGATTGCCTTTTAAATTGGGCAATTTATCATAAAAAAAACATGATTATACTCTTCAAAATAATATGACAGGGGTAATGGAAGTGTCCATTTTGAATAAATGAAAATTAAAAAAAAGTTAATGAAAAAATTCATAATGATTCCTAAATGAGTTTAAAAGTTAGTGAATCTGAATATGTAAATAATGAAATTATCTACGAATTAATTTATATTAATAATAAGTAAAATGTAATAAATAGCATATTTCATAATAAAACTGTTTTCTTTTAAATAAAATCAAAATAGGAAAGTAAGTTATTCAATTAAATAATTTTTTAAAAATAATGAGGGTAAATTAAGTAATTATAGATAACTTGCAGGGTTCCCACAGAAATAAAATATTCAACTTCCCTGACTTATCCAGGTTTTAAAACAAATTTCCCCGATTAGTTTAAACCAACAAACTGCTATAATATTGCTAAAGCTAAAGATAATATTTTTCAAGCAGAAAAATTGCATTTTGATCACAAAAAATCGGATTTTTACTGCAGAATAATCGGATTTTCAATCCCGAAAACTGTAATTGAATTTCCCTGACTTATTTTTTCCTGACTTTTCCAACTTTCCTGGCTATTCCAAGTCTGGGGGGAACCTTGATAAGTAATATTATACTAAATTAACAAAATAATGTTAGTAAACGTCAACAAAACTTGTGTCAAAAAAGGCAAACAACTATGATAAATATTATCATACAAAGTAAACGGATAATTTAACAATTCAAATTTCACAAATGCAAGTTTGAATTGTCAAATTTACAAAAATCTCAAATTAAATTCAAATTAATTGTTGTTGTTTTCTAGAAAAGCAAGTTATTTTGCAAAATCATGATAATGAATTTTTATTAAATGTAAGCTATGTACGTTAAAGATCATCGTACTCGTATCCTCGTTGGTCATGATAGGTGTGACATTTTTCAAAAAAACCTAATCATAATTAGTAATTTTGTAAATATGGCAAAAAACAAAAGATGACAACGAGATAACGTAAGATAGCGAGATAATAGCGTATCTCTACGAAGATTATTCGGTTAAAATTTTCAATTAACGGACAATCATCTCATTGTTGTAAATATGAAATTTTGAAATTATTTCGCCAGGAAAACAACCCAAAGGCATCACAATCTAAACACAACAACAATTGAATTACGAAATCTGAATTATGGAAAGTGTGTTTAATGTCAATGTCACATATTAGCTACGCGGCTTACATTATATGCCGCAGCAATCTGCTAAAAACATATCATACCTTTTGGAATGCCTATGACTTGATTTTGATCGATACCAATGATTTCATATCAATAAATGTCAATGAATTGTAAATATGTCAGCAAATAAAAGTTCTAGAAGTGAATGGTAGTAAAAAAAAGTTCTCGTAAACGAAAACAGTCAAAATATCTTACCGAAACAGCAAATTTTGTTACGCTAAAATAGCAAACGTTAGTAATCTAAAACAATTAACTTCATTATTTCAAAAATGTTACGCCAAAAATTGTAAAATTTTAAGCTGAAGTTGATCTTTTTAACAACAAACCACGCAACTGTAACAGCGAAATACTTTCTGGAAAAACATCAATTAAAACCTAAGTTAACGTAAATAGCGGTAAGATTCGATGCTAATCTCGTGAAAAGCATACATAACCATAATTGCAATTCCCCCAAATCTTTGGCTATAAACTTGCTCTATTTTCATGATTAAAAAAACCAAAAATGAAATCTCTCGTTATACGATTTCTAACAATTCTCGTTAGATTCATGATTTTCTAATAATAATTAAACTATGTACAAATTAACCTTCCTCCTAGTTTCGTATTTACATTTGGACGAACAAAGAAACCACTCGTTTCGATGAGTACGACCTCGGTGCTAATCTCGTGAAAAGAGTATAAAAACAACCTTGTCCTCCTCGTTCGGTCGTTTCACGTCCGATAATTGGTCGCTCGAGCATTAATTAACTAATGTAGATGCTGGAGTATTTCGACCTATAAATAAGTTACATCTTTGGTGGCAGCAGGTTTCTGGGAACAATATTCCCAGTCTGGGGATAGAAAACCAAATCAGAATATTTAAACTTTGACAAGAATACAGTAGAACCCTATTCGGAAGTTTTTCGAGGGAATGAAGTTTTCGAACTTCTTAAGCTTGAAAACTTATTTAAATCATCGAGTATCCTCTCGTTTAAGAAATTATTTGTACCTTTTTTTGGGTTTTAGGACAAACACACAAAATTGGCCGCAAAAATTAGACTTGTTTAAGAACTTCGTAAGCGGAAACTTCCTAAGCGGGTTCTACTGCATTGGAAATTTTAAAAGTATTAACATAAACAAAATGTGGAAAATGTTACGAAACTGAGAAAAATAACCTGGGGTTTCAACACAGCAAGCGGATAGCCCCGTTATCGGCCCCGAGGAGCAGCATGCGGTTCTGCGGCAGAACCGTGAGGCAGGTCAGCACCCCCTTAAAAGTATCAGTTCGCAAACGGGTGCTGGAAAACGATGCCTGGAAAAACAAAAACTCCATAGTTAATTTTTGAGAAATGCTTACTTTTCTTCACACTTTTGTTAATTCGTGGTTTACGTCGTACCTGACTATCGATCGAAGTGTGAACCCCGATCCGGTTAGCCGTCGTTCCGCTAATCATTTCGTTTTTGTAAAAATTGAAACAATGCACCGGTTCGGTCGGTCCTAAGGTAAACAACAAAGACAAAACCATGGCATTAAAACACTTTTTCTGATTTTGAAATTTGTAACATGCGACGCTTACCTCTCAAGTGACATCTTAGCTTGCCGTCGTCCGCATTCCACACTGAGACGCACTGGTCCAGCGACGATGTCACGAAAGTGTTGCTGTTGAACGCTTTTATCTTGAGGGAAAGTAAAATAAATTAGATTTCATAACTTTGAGGAGAATTAACCAATCTTAGAATGGAAGTACCTGTAGCACTTCCCCTTCGTGGCCCTTCCAAGTGCTACTCATGAGCCCCGTGCGTGCGTCTAATATGGATATGATGCCCGAAGAATGTCCCACGGCTACCCATAGGCCGTTTGGACTTACGGCAAGACATCGGATGAGGCCTAGGGAGCAAATATATAAGTTTTAATCAAAACATAACGCAAATGTCCCAACATTTTTTTATATAATATCATTGCAATTTAACTTGTCAATTTACTAACAAAAATAATAAGGAAACATACTAAAGGTTCAGGTGCATAATTTCAAGTAGGATATTTTAAAAAAAATACACAGCAAATATTCAGCTGGTGAAAATACGATATGTGCAGAACGAAGTTTACCTGCTGATCCTAAACTGACTTTATATTCGTGCATATAGCGCAGAGTCCTAACATCCATAAATCTAAAACGAAAATACGCGAAGTGTTATTTATTTCTTGAAATATGTTTATCGATATAAGGGGGATTTAAAGTGTTCTCCTCCCAAACTTGCCTTATTGAGCCTTCCGTGGTAGCGCTTATCATTACCGTACTCGGAGCAGGCATTGCCAAGAGTACTGTGACCGGAGAATTTTTGGTAGAGTCGAGTTGCTTTATGCAGGTGCCCATAAATGGATCCCAAACCTAATAAGGTCAAATTTGAGAAATTCAGCAAAGTTCAAATACGATTACTTAAATTTTCATTGCTATTCGACTGAGCCGAGCCATAATTACAGAAAACTTTTTCATAATTCCAAAAAAAACGCCGAAAACTAGACCAAAATATCCACATTTTATGGTAATGTAAAAATAGCGCATTGACCACTTACATGAACCGTGCTGTCGCAAGATGCCACATAACGCAGAGATTCCAGAAAAGTTACGGAAAACACCGATTTTTTGTGACTGGTGTATGTCCACTGGCATGACGTATGGGCAGAACCGTCACCGTTGCTACGCAAAGACCACAACTTCACCGTTTTGTCCTTGCTGCCGCTTATAAACGAGTTTTCGTTATCCAGCGAGTGGATTGTACGGATACTGTTACAATGGCCTGCAATTTAAGATGTTAAAACCCTAAATAAACTAACTTAGTAATCACATTGATTAATTTACCAAAAATAACTATCTTACGGTACCTGTGAATGTCTGTAATTTAATTTGCTTAAAGTTGAATCTGTGGTCTTTTTCACTCCGACCTTAAATTAAGCGCAAAAAGTATAAGAAATTTGATATTCTGTATTGAACAGGTAAAATATATTCCAGTCAAAGTGCCTTAACTATCCAGTCAACTTACCTATTTCATGCTCCCAGTAGGCGAACCAGTTACCCTTCAAATGCCGATGACAGTTATTCATCTGCTTACTGTGGAGGAGAAAAATATGTATTAATCGCAGTTTGAAATTAAAAAATTATTAATTTTGAAAGGAAAAGTTTCTAAACACATAATGACCTGATCAATTTGGTAATATCGCACTTGGGATAGTCCGCTACTTTGATGGTGTTGTCTCCGGGAGGGCTGGTTATGACGGGAACGACCCCGGCGGGAATTAACTCTTCTTCATCGAGGTGAATTTCGATGCGATTCCCGATGATGGAGACGTTTTCTTGCATTTCCATCTTTGGGCTTTTTTCTGAAGTTGAATAAAGAGATTGATAAGATTATAAGAGACTGGTTTGGAAATTGATGTATTTTTTCAGAGAAGAAACTTGCATTTTGGGAAAAAAATCATCGGGGAAAGTCAAGTTACTCACCTAGTTTGTGTACTTGACTCGCCAACTGAGGCGGCTCGATCACTTCGACTTGTGGTGATGTCTCGGGAATCGGATTCGCAGTGCTCAAGGCCTGATCGTGCTGCAGACACAACTGACGTATGAGGTCATCGTTGGACAGGCTGCATCCCATATGAATGCTACGAAGAAAACGTAATTAACTTTAACTACATTTCTTTTTAAGGTACCGAGACAAAACTTTCACAATATACAAAACGCCTGCAACACGAAAGGACTAAAAATCCCCATTTGCTGCCTGTGTAGAGAAATTAAAAGTTTTGCTACGTAAGATAAATAAAAGTTTTTTTACGGAAATCTTGAAAGATTTAACTTTAAAATTGGCGGTCGAATTTATCGGCGAAAACCCTTAAACAAAATTTGCTTACCTGCCAGTAAGTTTACTAAATGAAACATATGCTGTGTACGCCAATTCTGGAGTGAATGTGCTGGCGAGTTCCTCTTTCGCATCATGGTGGATACTAGGTCCCTCTAAAATTAAATAACGATCAACTGGAGCAGCGGACGAGAAAATTTAGCTTTCCCGATCAATCTCTCTTTGAAAACTAACCTTTCTCGCTTACGGGTGGAGACATGCTGTCATAGGAGGACATTAGCCGCCCAATGTGGGACTGTACCGCAGTTGCTGGATCACCAGATTCTTTGGGGTTATCTAATAATCATTTAGAGTTATTAGACCTTATTTTGGACAATCATTTCTTGGAAAACTAATAATTCTAGTTTGCTTTTTTAAATAACTTCTGGTTTGGAAAAAACTTTAAAATCAAAAACAGTGGAATCTTGGGACCAAAGTTTTCAAACTTTTTAAGCGGGGAAAAGTTATTAAACGGGATAAATTAAATTATAATTGCATCTTACTGCTGTTGCTTCGAGAGAAAGTTTAAAATTTTCTTTGAAAATAATTAGTAAATGTGGAATTACAATTCAATTCAATTTAACACTGTCAGTTTTTTTGCAATTACCTGAATTACCTTGCAATACGTGAACCCTCGTAAACGCCTTAAAGAACCTCTGGAGAATGGAGGTCAGATGTTTTCTGGTCATTTCGAAGCCTATCCTCAAGCCGATCAGATAAAGGGCATCCAAGAACGAATATGCTATAGCCCGACGTGCGGTTCCACCACTCGGGAATGACAGTCGCTGGGCGGCAATTAGTCGCACGACTGGGTACATGATTTCTTTGATAATCGTATCCTGCAAAGTAAGGACAGAAAATTAGATATTATTACTCTATTTATTTGCAACTCTGGATATCGTTGCCCTTAAAGACCTTACTTGTAAATGGTCCATGAGCGTGGCATCGGATAGATAAGGGACGATGTGGTGGATTAGAACCATGTTACCAACAAGGGCAGCTTCGCAACTCCCGGTGATGCGGCGTTTTGATTGAGCAACCTTTGAAAGAAAGAAAAAAAGGAGAATTATTAGTTAAATCTTCGCAACTCATTCTAAGATGTTGTTGATATCAAAATTTCCACTTCAGATTTGTGAATTACTAAAGAAGGAAATTATTAACAATTCTTACCACTTCGATCATGTGAGGAAAATACTGTAGCAAGATGAAGTGCTCGCCGTATAAAGAAGCGATGCTCGTCAGACACTCGAGCACTCTTCGTGCACTTTGACATCCGACAAGTTGGAACGGACTGATGGTGATAGCGGACTCTTAAGAGGAAAAAAATATAAAAAAGTTAAATTTTGATTGACGATAGCTAACATAGAAAAATAATAATAATTGAGCGTAAGGTTGATTAACAAATCCTTCGAGTTTCTACAGTTGCAAATTGTTGAAATACAAATCTTACGAGTTGATTTAAAAGCTAAAAACGAAAATTTTGTGGCCGTACTTTTACAGGTGTCTCCCCGTTGTTCTCAACAATGAAAAACAAGAACTTGCCTCCGTTCTGGAGCTCTCCGGCAGTTTTCCGAGGGACCACCTCGAGCTGCTCGGCCCCTAGGTAGCACAGCGACAGCATGCGGAGTAAGTTTCGCGACAGGTACTTGGCGGTGAGGACGGGTCCCAGCCGGTGGGCCAACCAGATGATGCTTTCGGTGGCCACGTCCGAAATATTGCAGTGCCCCTTGGGTCTCGACTTCTCGTCCCTGAGGGCGGGATAGGGTAGAGCGGTACTGGGTGGGTCCTCCGCACTGGAGGATAACACGCGGCCCCTGGGTGCCAAAAAAGAGCCTGAGGTAGTGGGCACGGAGGAGGAATACAACTCCGAGTCGAGCACTCGTCGTTTCTGCTTATTTGTAGGGATGGGGCAGCCCTCGGAGAAGGAGGATGGGTCGGTGGTCGCGTCCATATCGGGGTAGTTGGCCATCTTGGAGGTTGTGGGGTAGAGGTGAGAGTCGTCGTCTATGGTCGGGGACGAGGCAAGGTCCGTCACGGGCTCGCCGATAGATAGGGCATCGGCACTGGTGCTGTCTGAAGAGTTCTCCCCGTACTTCTGCTCAAGCTGCACGAGGTCAGTATCATTCTGAAACGAGATTTTTGATAAAAAACGTAAAGAATGGTGTACGTCTTAGAATCACAGGCGTGTCGTAAGGTATTAAGTACATGCGATAATGGTCTGATACACGTATCCAGCGATTTTTGTAACATAGTCGTCCCCACATCTGGATAAATCAATTGTCCTTTACCTCGACTCTCGCAGTGTCTTCGCCGATGAAATCATCACCGGCCGAGTCAAATGCAAAGATTTCGGGTTCGGCTTCCATGTCTTGGTCGGTCATGGCCGAAATCTCAACGTTTTCCGACTCGCTGCGATTCCAGGGGCTCGCGACTTCTGTCTGGGAGGAATTTTCGTCAAACGGAGACAGCGTGCACTCGTTGTCCCGAGGCTCAGTGTCTTGCGCCAAGCTTTCAAGCTCAGGCGATCTCAAATGAGAGCCTTTACGCGTCGAATCTCTGGTCTCGGGTCTGAAAAAAGTTTAGTAAAATTGTATGTTTATTTATAGGTAAATAGTAAATTTTAAGAAGTTCATAAAACCCATATTTGCTAAGATTTCCCCCAATCGTAACACAAGTTTAAGTTGGGAGTTTCTCACAGATGAAAAAGATTTTATGCATGCAAACATGAAACACGATTCACGTGAAACACGACAACTTCAACGCTTTTGCAAGAAATTTAGTCTTACCTTTTGTCATCGTCGCAGCCAAAATCTTTCAAGCCCCCGACTGCCTCGATAAGCAGCGTGGTAAAAAACGCTAAAAAAGTCTGCAGCCCGAGACGAATGATAAGCTGCAGGAGATAACTGCGGTGAAAGAGCTTCATGTGTTTACACGTGGGGCTCTCTGAATCAAAAAGACGCGTGAGCGGTTCGATAAGGATTTTTCCAGTCAACGATGGACCCAGCGCCCGTCCTACCATGTTAAAAAGGTACCAAGCGGCCTGGATGGCTGTATGCGGGCTCTCGAACATTTCCTTGAGATAGGGCACGAGAAGCCCGAGACCCTCCTCGTTTAGCTGAGGCAAGAGACTGTGGAGAACGGCGGCTGTCATTTTAACTTCGGCTTCCGCCAGTTTTTCTATCAAAGCCAAGTCTCCTTGTACCAACAGTTCGTACGCTATCGCATCCTTGCACTGCTTCACACGGTGCAGAAACGAATACAGTTGCAGAAAGTAAAGCGGGAACGGAAATATCTTGATCAAGGGCTGCAAAAGCTGATGTGCCGAGGGCGGCGGAAGACCGTCGTCGGTGACCGTGGGCATCCGCTTCGGAATATCTAGCGTCGAGAGGTCGCTGGTGGGACTTAGCTGGAGTAGGAGCTTGACGGCATGCCTGGTACATCTGGTACGGAAATTTGATTTGGATAAATAATCTATACAAAAATTTAAATCTGACTTTCAGACATAAACGAAACCTACCTGGGGAGTTTGAAGAAGTTGTTTCTCAGAAAAGCACAAATTAATCGATATCGTTCCTCTAAAGATGCTTTCGAATTCAATACCCTCAACTTCGAGCCCAAAAAAAGCTCGACGATGAGACACCCGATGGCAACCATGTCTCGTACTTTCCTGTCATGGAATGTGTGAGTCTTTTCTTGACACTACGTTATAACGAGAAGAGATAAAAGTTGCCAAAATACGCTTTTATTGAATAAATGAAAGTTTTAATCCAATTCCTGGTAATCATTACAAATTAAATGAAATTGTTAAGCTAAAATAAATCTGCTTACACTTCCCTGCCTCCAATGCAGTTCTTTAAAAGTGGATTTTGCGGTGAAATTGCACAACGTCTCTAATTGGTTCAATCTTGCCAAAGAAGAGTAGACGTAATCCTTCGGTAGCATAATAGGCTGACATTCTGGACGAAGTTCTGTCTTGCTTATATCCGTGGGCACAATCGTACTCTTGGGCCTGTTGGGAAATTCCATAGATTAGAATAAACTCATAGAAGCTCTCAAGTGACATTTCTTGCATCAACCTGGACTCGGACTTGGGCAAATTATACTAATTACGGTTGCAGTGGAATCATACTCTATAATACGAGTACAAAGTACTCGGTAGTCATATGAAATATAATAACTAATCAAACCTTTCACAATACTCAAAGCAATACTCCTTCTTAAGAGTACAATTTGCCCAAGTCTATATCGTGTTGTGGGAGAGTAAACAACATATAAATTTACCGAGAGCTCGCCCGCCTTCTTTCGATGAATTTTGCCAGGTAGTCAAACTCGTAATCTGCCTGATCCTTATTGTTCGAGGAGGTGCTCGGTTCAGTGGCATCGGCACATGTAGACTCCTTCTTCTTGGGATCTTTGACAGCAATGTTTCGAATTAAGCTCGGAGGCCTGGGATTCAAGTAGGGGGACGGCCCGAGTCGATACGGGTGAGGCTGCGTGAACAACTGAACAACGCCACCGCTCGTCAGAGTCGTGTGTTGATCCACAACGTGTAAGCACACGTTTTTGGCCTTCACCGAGGCAGGACCAGAGAGCTGCAATGTAAATTTAAAGATGATTTCAAATGTCTTTAGCTGGAACTTCTTTAGTTGAATCTACCGAGGTACAGTAAATCTCTCATGCAAATAAAAAGTAGAAACATTTCAAAATGCTCGATTTATATCTAACCTTATAGCCGAACGTGAGATCGATCCAGTGGTGCAGCCTTTCGGAGACATGGGGCCCATCTAGAGCCGCCCTATGCTTAGCGACGAAATCCTCGGGTGAAGAAGCCCACCAGGGAACCTCCAGGTCCGGCAGGTCATCGTGCAACGATCGAAATATGGTGGCGTCGGAGTAGAACTCGGGAATACACTCGTCGGGGGTCCAATCGTACATGCGCTGCATATTGGAGGGATACTCGGCAGGCACCCAGTTGGAGCGGACGTACTGGCACAACACGCTCTGGGGCGTCTGTCGTGCCTTATACACGTAGAAGGTGATCTCGGAGAGGACGTCGGAAACATGATGCGGCACATGAAGAGCGTCCCCGCCAGGGGGTGACGCCGTAGTGCCTGCGACGGCTACGGGGAGCGACTCGTACGTGAGATCAAGCTGCCTGTCTCCCTTGTTGAGCCGGAACTTGGACTTGGACAGTTCCCGCCAGCCTCCGTCCGGTACGGTGAAGTCCATGATCCAAGGCAGAACAGGATGGTAGTTTGGGTCGCCCATGCGCCGACCTGCCAATCGGTTCAGCGCCAATAGGTAATCAAAGTTGCTTACCTCGCCCCGTAGCCAGTTCTCCACTAGGCGCCCCAGTTCGGCCTCTGCTGGATCGGCACCACGGGCTTCTGGATTGGTGGTGGGACGCTGGACGGCCGTATCTCCACTTTTGGTGAACAGGATGTTCTGCCAGATCCTGGGCTGCACTTGCACCCACAGGTTAGAGTCGATGCGCAGGTCGGCAAGCCCTAGGTCGCCAGCCCCCAAACCACGGTCGTGAAGGTCCCGAACCGCGTGTAGGAGCTGGTAGATGAGGAACATGGGCTTGTTGTTCGAGTTACCGAAAATGGCAGGGCTGAATGTAACGCTGTCGTGAGCCGAGTAACGCAGGTGGGACTGCAGTACGTAGAAGCGGTGAAAGGACTCGACGACGCAAAGGGCGGGCAGAATGTTCTGGTGGCAACTTGATACTGTGAACAGATAGTAATTGGCATAAAACTCCGGGTGAAAAGTCGAAAAATGTTCAGATAAATTATAACAATGGCTTACCATTATCTGTGTTTGGTCCAACGTCAGAAGGCACGGTGTTACTTGTGGGACCTTCGCCACAAAGTCGAATTAACGGACAATCGTACAACCGATGTAAGGCTTCTCGGATGATGGAGCAAAAAGGCTGCAGCTGTGTGCAACAAGAGAAAAATGTTTTCAGATATTAGGAAGTTTTATCATATTTTAAAATAAATCTTAATTTTTATTCAAATTAAAACACAATTTTCTCACCTTCTCTTGAGTATCTGATTTCGTTTCACAATTGTTAACAATGTTTGTTTTGTAAGCTTCTTTCCAAAGATTACGACAGTTTGTCTCGGATATATATCGCAAAAGCTGATAGTAACTGAGATTCAATTCGGACCCGTGGTGCATCTGCTGCATCTTTGGTAACCTAAAAAGAAAGTTACCCCGACATGTCAAAATAAAATTACAAATGTTGTTTAGTAATCGCCAACGTTTGGGGAGAGGGGGACACACATTTACCTGGGTAATTTTCCCGACTGCTTTTCGATGGAATGTACTTCTAAAACTATCCATGGTCCGATTTCTTTGTATTCGAGTTGCTGAAGGAGCAGATTACACTCGACATCGCTCATTCGTTCATGACGAGGAAATTCCGAGGGCAACGAGTGACTGCACAGTAGATTTTGGAGCCAATTTTTGTGAACCTATAAGCGAATTAAATGCTTAATTAAAAGTAAAGCGCTCGAACCTCAGTTCTATATATTATAAGGACACATTTTAACGTCCTTACGGAAAAATGTAGTAATAAACTTTGCAATTGTTCGATCGCAAACTGATAAGCACTACTAGAAATTTTACAAAACCGATCACTTTAGACTATTACAATTGCAAAGTGCATGGTCACAAACTCATTAACTTCGTCATCAGTTCATCAAAAACTAAGCATTTTTCAGCCAACATGGCTGTCATTTAAATAGTCTGAAAAATTATAATTTTCTGATAATTAATTGATTGCATACTGATCACAAACTGTTAATTTTTAAGCAAACATGATCGAAATTCATGATCAGATTCTATTAATACTTTACATGAAATTAAATAATTAGGTGAACTAATTTACTATAGTTTATTAACGATTTTGTAAATTGAGATAATAACAGGGAATTGTAGCCAAACGAAAAAAAATATAATTGTATTTTGTCATTGAATGAAAGCTCCCACAGGACATTTTCCATGCCAAAAAATGATGTTTTTCTCAGGTTACTCAAACCATATCCACGTACATTTTTCATTAATGATCCAAATTAACTGCCAACATTTTGTATTACTTTTTCATGGTAAGCATATTGCATTTTAGCAAAAAAAAAACAGTAAACACATTTATATTTTAATTTCCTCCCCCCAAAATTCGTACGACATTATCTCACATATTTACCAGGCACAGGGCTCGATCATCATCCTTAGCATTCAAATAATGCCAGGGAATTTTTAAATCCTCGCAAATTGCTCGTTTCAGCTCCATGTTGCCTAATTTTCTTTACTAGAAAACATGTAAACAATATTTAAACGCCGCTCTGCAATACAAGTTGCCATCTTGAATTTTAAATGCCCACAGCCGGTAAACAACGCCATCTATTGCATAAGAAATAAACGACAAATGTCAACAAAAATAAAAACAACACGGCGGAAAATTCGAATTTGTATTTTCATAATATTTACAAATTTTGGTAAATAACATGAATTTTTCAAAGCAAAAAAGCGCCAATTTTAAGAAAAACAACATAGATCATGACTTCTCCCCAGCTCTCGTTCCTAGAGGATGTTCGCGTTGATTCATGAAATAAAATGATGTAGTCCACACGGAGTATTTACGAGTAAAACAAGTCCTTTTTATTCATGGCAATTTAACGTTAAACATGGTACACAAAGTACAAAAGTATAAAAAAATGAATAAGACACAACATAGCTTGCACCTTAGGTTCAAGTCTGAACTAGTCTGACTCTCGCATCAAAATTCCTCCTTATACGTCTCAGGTCCTATACAGGGGCAACTGGGCTGGATGGATCCAATAGTGCCCTTCGTAAACATTATCTGTTGCCCCCATATTGGCTCACTGAACAGACAAGGAGCAAGTAAAAGGTCGCTTAAAAGGTAAACAAACCGAGATTTGTTTACCTGAAAAGGGAGGAGGTAGAAACCCCTGAAATGACAATGTTAGGTTAATTAATATAAAAAGACAACTCTTGTGTGAAATGACCTCCAATTTAGTCATAAATCCCCAGCAATTATTACCAAAATGATCTCCTGACCCCTAGCCTTCTAATGACCCTCATCACATCCATGTGTGTTCCACCATATTATTCCAATTTTTAATGGGATTTAAGAATATCGGGCATCAATTCAATCAACACGATTGGATTAAGAAAGTTTTTCAAATAATTCATGAAAAAAATAGGAAATATCATGAAATTAAAAAAAATTAAATGTATATGCCAAAATTGAAATGTTAATCAAAATTTGTTTCAGCAAAAATTCTGGTCTCAACCTTAGACTACATGCAGTATCTTGATTGATGAAGCTATAAATGCGATCAGATAAGCCTTAACTTATATTAGATAACAGAAATTTAATCAAAGTTTCTGTGAATTGCATTGCTATCTTTAAATATGTGATATCAAGATGCAGAAACTACAGCAACTCTACGAGAATTTATCATCCCAAAGCCGCGTAATCTTAGACTCTTTTTTCAATGCATCATATTGGCTCAAATAAACTGAAGGCCTGATCTCGTATTCATTGCGTACATGAATTTTTAAATAAGCGTAGACGCCAGGTCTAAATTTAAGCTCAGCTTTCACCCCTGCCATCCTAATTGCCTTTTCTACTTCAAAAACCTTATCTTCATTCATGCAATCATCGCAGTAGACAATGATTACGTGATTCTTCTTGGGATCATAAGGGGTAACTCTCACGTTGAAAGCCAAATTCGTGAGAAAGCCATCAACAAAATGTGTGGCCACTTTCTTCCACATAGAATCCACTTGGTCCCCAGTTTCTACGTGAAACATCCACATTCCAAAACGAATCTCACAACTGTATCCTAGTTCACAGATGCTAATGAAATTGAGTGGCTTTCCGGATTCCTTTAATAATTTCCAGTCGTTGTCGAGTTTAGGCAATTCGTAGCGTGCTCTTTTCTTTCGCTCAGTTGCGTTATTTGGAGGAAATATTATTATCCAAGAACACCCATCTTTCCTTGAAAAAAAATAGTATTAAAACAAAACGATTAGAGTGAGAAAAATGGAAAAATGCACATGTTAAAAAACAGGAACGCTGGCGGCTGATCGACAGTCGTAAAAACTGTTCAACAACCAACGTGAATGTACATTTTCCTGTACCTAAAGTATAATTAATTGTATGTTTACAAAAATGCTGTATTTTATTTATGAATGCATATAAATTACTTCAATATTTTTGATGGTGAATACTTATTCAGCCAATGGTCAATTTCATCCATTGGCTTTCTCCTATCGTAGCTTACAAAATTGTCCTCATCACAGTCCTCATCACTGTTCTCATTACTGTCCTCATCACTGTCCTCATACATAGCCTTGGGCAATCCCAGGTACTCTGCCATTTTTCCAAATGAGGCAGTTTATGATAAGTTCACACTAACAAATAGAAAAGCATAATGAAAGCAATGTTTACGAACCAGTAATTAAGAGATATTAATTAAATTTCCGGTCATTCTACTCACAATATAATTTGCTGAACTGCTCAACAAATCGCCATTTTAGAATGCCAGCCATATGACGTCATAAAAACGGCTTATGTTAGGACGGCTATCGGCTTATTTTTCCACTAATAAAATGCGGGTGCCTCCAAAATCAGTGTTGGGCTTTACAGTTTGCTAAGGGACCGTTCAAAAATTATGTCACATCTAGGGGGTGGGTGGGTTGTTTGGTTTTTAATATTAAAAATATATATTTATTTGATATTATATAAGCAATAAAAGTATATTTTATATTCTATTTATGAATAATTCAGAATTAAATATAATCTAGATCTTGGACTTTTTGAATTCCACAAGGTCGAAGGTTACCTTGGAAAACCACGTCATTTTCCCTGTGACCCCAGTCAAGGTCAAAACTTGAAGGTCAAACCTTCAAGGCCCTTTTAACCAAAACTTTAAAATCCAACTTCCAAGGGCCAACAATTAAATCATAAAAAAAAGTGTTGCCTAAATAGAATAATAATGGCTGGACTGCTCTTAGTCTGGCCCCTGGACTTCGAAGCACTTCGAGGTCAAAGGGCGCGCAAGCCTCTCCACCACGCCAAGGTGGCAGTCAAGGAGAGGCCCCTCGGCCAAATGCATTTTTTAAACCCCGTTGTAATTTTTTGAATCTGATGTTTTTGAAACCCGGGTACCTCGGGTTCAGATGTTCCTAGACAATAGAAATTGCACTTGGACCGAGAGGTGGCCCTAGTTAGAAACTAGGCCCAAAGTTAGTTAAGGAGGGATAAAAGAGTTGTAAAAAGAGGACATAACAAAAAAACAAACATAGACTGCGATAAGCTTATGATGACACGTCGAGTGCACTTTGATGACTGCGGTGGGGCCCTTCTTTTTCACTGCAAAGACAAAGTTTAAAAACAAAAACTTAAGCACAGAGTTTGATACATTGCGCTTTAGCCGTTTCCCCAACATTGAAATTTACAACTTTGCTGACTTTCCAAGTTTTTAAAAAAACGTTTAAAGAATTAAGTTATTACAATTTTCAAAACTTACCTGATGGAGCTCATGTCTGTAGTCTGCATTCCTCGCACTGCCTATATCATAAAAAAAAAAAATTAAGAAAGTGTTGTTTCTTTGGTGTCACATGGAATTCATACAACCTTAGTTAATCCCTCGCTGTGGCATGTCGCGGCACGTTGTGGTTGGTCCATCGATGTCCCATTTTCATCCCTGGAAGGACAACGAATGAAGACAAATTTATGTCTCAGTCAAAGGACAGTAGAAAGTTTTCTTTGATGACCATCCACCATTGGGGCACTTACGGGGCGGTGGCACTGCTGTGCGTCGTCCGCTGCGGTTGGTCCATCGATGTCCCATCTGCATCCCTGTAAAGACAACAAAATGAAGACACATTTATGTGTCAGTCAAAGAACTGTAGAAAGTTTTTTTTGATGACCATCCACCACTGGGGCACTTACAACATAAGACTGCTGTGCGTCGTCCGCTGCGGTTGGTCCATCGATGTCCCATCTTCATCCCTGGAAGGACAACGAATGAAGACACATTTATATGTCAGTCAAAGGACAGTAGAAAGTTTTCTCTGAAGACCATCCACCGCTGGGGCACTTACGGGGTGGTGGCACTGCTGTGCGTCTTCCACTG
>JAQGBW010000510.1:0-40070 GCA_034698625.1 Julus scanicus | reverse complement strand
GGACGTGAGACGGGCAGTCAGGGACGTGAGACGGGCAGCCAGTAACGTGAGATGGGCAGTCAGGGACTTGAGATGGGCAGTCAGGGACGTGAGATGGGCAGTCAGGGACGTGAGATGGGCAGTCAGGGACGTGAGACGGGCAGTCAGGGACGTGAGACGGGCAGCCAGTAACGTGAGATGGGCAGTCAGGGACGTGAGATGGGCAGTCAGGGACGTGAGATGGGCAGTCAGGGACGTGAGATGGGCAGTCAGGGACATGAGATGGGCAGTCAGGGACTTGAGATGGGCATGCAGGGACGTGAAATGGCCAGTCAAGATCATGCGCTTACAGTCAGAAAAATGCGCTGATCTGTGAAGAACATGAGAATGACATTATCTTTACAGCGCATGAGATGAGGTGTCAGGAACATGAGGTGATCTGTCAAGAAAACGAGATGTAAAATCAAGAAAACGAGATGTAAAATCAAGAACACGAGAGATGGCCAGTATAATGAACAAGATATGCTCAATAAAGAACACATAAAGCGGTAATGACTGATGAGTAGAGAAAAATAGCCCACAAAAAGGGACCTTCAGCTTCCCAGCAAAGAAGAACGATCAGTATCGAAAATGTATGGACATCACGGATGATCACAAATTAAACAATAAACATTGCGTTCGCAGTAACGAACATTGAAGCCCCGGCCCATTGCTGGCATTCTATCAAAAAAGAAACAGATTTAGGCTAATTACGGTGCGTTTCGAGTGCCTAACCTATGAAAGGCGGAAATTCAGAAACAAGAGATTCTTGGAATTAAGTTAAAGAAGACATCGCAAACAGTGATTCCAGGTCGACGGTTTTATTTGCGCTCTTCAACGACGGATAGATCGCAATTTTATCGTCTGGAGCATCCAAACCCCGGGCGTTGGAACCTTCGGGGGTCGCAATCAGGGTATTAAAAGGTAATGGAAGCATTTTTATAGGCGGCCATAAAAAACAAAAACTGGCGGGAGGTTAATATTGTTAATGGAACTGGATTGGCGCATAGCCTCCCAACCGTTCGGATAACTGAGGCCACGAAATGCACCACAATTACGTGGAGAAAATGGGGAGTCCCGACTCCCCGAAGTGGTTCACAACCACAGGTAATCCAATTTGGATTAAAGCCTGGTATGATTCAAATTTCTATATAGTGTTCTGTAAGTATAGCATAGAAAAAAAAACATGTTGTATGACCTGTACCTCACGAGTCCCAACTTTCAATTTGTTTTATGATAGTGCTGTACTACACGAAATACTGAAAAATGAAGGTGCCCTGACATTTCGGAAATTTAGAAAAAACGTGGATTTTACAATACTACTGTAATCGTATGGATGTAGTCATTGCTTGATTCAATCCACTCACATTTGGTAAATGGAACCCTCCAGCTTTAAAAATAGATCCCTTTATTGAATATTCACTCGTTTTACGCTTGGATTCCCTCAATTTAGTAAGACTCCAGGCATGGATCTGTACGTTAAGCACGCTTTGCACAAATCCCAACCAGTAAAATAACATAAGCTTAAGTTAAATTTGAAGATCTTGAACAACCTGACATTCACGGAGCTTGAAGAAAAATCCCATCCGTCACTGAAGAGTACTAATCCAAACTAGTTAATCAGGCATGCATACAAAAAAAGAACCATGAGTCATGACATAACAAACAATGAGATTTGCCTAGGATTACCAGGTAAATCCCAACCGGTATAAAAATCCTTACTAGCCATCCTAATATGACCACAGGGACCTAACTAACCGTCATCCTATAACGGTCACAAACCGACCAGTGATTGGTGTTTCCCATAATTCCAAGTCACCCTAACTAGTCGGCGAAACAGTCACTGGACCTACCAGAGTAGTAATCCAAACTAGTTAATCAGGCATACAAAAAAAAAAAAAGCCATGAGTAATGACAGAACCCACCATGGGATTTCTCTAGGATACCAGGGAAATCCCAACCTGTATACCAATCTTGGCTAGCTATTCGCTTATGACCTCAGGGACCTAACTAACCCTCCAAATCGAGCCGGAGCATTGACTCTTTGGAAGGGGGTTCTGTGGATTGACATCCATAGCCAAATGCTCCATGAATAAATGAGGGGGGTGCGTGGCATTCAACCGCGAAAATAGGGCCGAATAAATAAATGACAAATCAATTTGTGAATACGGCACGCAGAGCCTCCGTAAGCAGCACGCGCCAACAAAATATAAAAAAATCAATGCGACCACGCATCTGCATCGCAAAAGTGCGACACAATTGGCCGAGACAGGTTGTCCTGTGAACATCGTAAAATGCGACGCAGAAGGGCGTTTCGCAGAGGTGCAGCAGCGCTTTCTACTTCTACGTCTTTATCGATTCTTCTTGAAGAGTTTCGGGCGGTAGGCCCCTCGCTGCTGCACAAGTGGCAAACAACGACTTTTAAGGTGGAACTAAACGCTAGTCACAATAGCTAAAGCAAGCTTGACTTAAATAGGTGATTGCAAAGCTGTTAATAACGAAGTAATCCAAGTATCCGACGCCAGATGAAGGCGCCACCGTACTTACGGGAAGCTGCTCATTACGGTCCTACGCACCAATTCAACTAATCAATGGTATAAAATCGCCTTTAAACATCATCATATAATATGTACTATCTTTAACTTTGGATTCCCAACATGGCTGCATACTTCTATTCCAAAACCGCCCATTTGTGACTAATCCTGGGTTCTTCTGGTATAGAAGACGGAAATGAAATGCTAAAAATGAATACGCCACCGGGGTGCGAGGAACGGGAACCAATGCTTACAGTTCCGCAAAGAGATGAAAAACTGAATCTACAGTTGGTGCGTCAGCATCTTAAGAAGGGCACTCGTAAGACATTCACAGAAGTGAGGATAATGTTCCCCCAAGAAGATTGTCGAATAATTAATGAGGTGGAAACGTGCTGATGAAGATAACTGGCAGCGACGTCTGTCAAACGTAGCAAACCTCCCGAGAGCGAATTTATTCATATCGAGATAAATATATCCGGTAGGGCCCTCGGCGACGTAACCGAAAAACTTGACTGATGGAGCATCACGTCTTAAATAAAATGGTTACTCGAGCCAATACTTTTCTAATAATTCATGGAGTTCCGAGGCATCCGGAATAGGCTTGAATAGGCTCTTGATGCCAGAAGCTTAAAAAAGCCTGACATTTTTTATTGATAAGATTCACATTTGAACGCGTCTGGGTCAATTCCCTCTGCTAATCGGTGAAAAAGCAGCTGTCCGTGCTAACTGTAAAATTAGCAGAAAAGCAAACATGCATAAACAATTCAACAAAACATGCAGCTTGGACCAACTTCAAAACATAACAGTCGGTAAAAAAAAATCCCGTAGTCCCAAGGCGGATCTAAACAGTAATTGCTGAATTTGCCTTAATCAGATAATTGCTCAGGCTATTTACAGGTCCGGTTGTTATGATTCCGTTTTTAATATTCGTTAAATGCCGACGACTAACTGGGCGTTTACCACGTAAACGATAACGGTGTTGCCTTTTTCCATGCCCAAAACCACTGAAAATCGTTTAGGCACTAAAAATGTGATAACTCACATCTGAAATTGCGTAGCGGATGAAGTTGTAAACTTAGAATAAAATAAAAAGTCAAGAAGATCACTGGTCATAATTTATTGGATTCCATCAATGTAAAATGGAAATTGCAATGGCAATTTGTTTTAATTGATCTACATTTCCAAACAATAGTTCAAAATGCATCTTTCAGTCTTTCCTCCAAGAATTAAAGAGTTCAATAAACATATTGTAGATGGTAGCTTCAATGGACGTGTGATGTACGAGTAAGACAAACAACTCCAGCATTAAATAACAAAAATATCGATAGGCAGCTGATGTCCTAAAGATTTGGAACAACACGTTTGATACAAACAGAAAACGGCTGTTCATTAGAGCACATCCCAAGATGCAATGGCTGCTGATGGTAACTTGCCATTAAATTGATCAATTTTCATTAGCTTACATGATCACTACACACCAAACAGACAACAATCGTCACCATTACTTGACAGACAGACAGACACCAACTGCCATCATCAGGTAGAACAGGTTGCCAAACTTAGCACCAGCAACAAAATTATTGCCATCACAGGTCTTATACTGGACATAAGAGGCCCAATCAAAGAAACTAGTGATACAGAATATACCCACTGCAGTCTGTCGCTACGTTGAATGGGGGTTTCTTGGCTGGAGGCGGCTGCATCATCATGGCCTCCATGGGCCTCTTCTGGCCAAGATACTGCTGATGCACGGGTGGGATAACCTCTTGACCGTGGCAGTGATAGCACAGCACGCTGACTCCCTTGCCGTAGCCCTCCTCGAACGTTTGTCCGCAGACTGCGTGCACGTACTTGTTGCATCGACCGCAGCGGGGCGACCCGGCGGCCTGGCTGCCGCACATGCAACACACGATCTGCTCCAAGCCGATGGACGAAAACAGTTCCTGTCCAGTGGGGTAAGAAGCACGACCAGCTGGATTCAGGGGAGTAGAAGAACTGGCTACAATATGGTAGTCTGCACCTTATGAGAGGGGTCAAAAAATGGCCGATGCATTAGGAAATTCTACATAACTGGGATTAGCGGGGCAAAAGCATGCTCTGGAGCTTACCGGTGCTCTGCTCCACACTGGCCAGCACCGCATCAGTGTCTTCAGCCTGCGGTTTTACTGGATCCTGCGCAGGGCTGGCCGAGGGTGGCATCCCGGCCTTGGGTTCATGCCCGTAGACCACGTGGTAGGGGGACTTCCCTAGCAGACGATGCTTGCAAGTGTTGCGTTTCCACTGCGACAAAAACGGAAGCAATTGGAATTGAGGCGTTTCCATTCCGAAGCTGCACCAAACTACGGATCAGTAACGTGGCGCCACAGGCTCTTAGGCTTCTTCCACCTATAATTCCCAGCATTATGACATTTATTGCCTGGTTTAATGATTAATGAACATAATGGTAAATGGTGTAGCCGTGACGTTCCGTTACTGCTCCGTCATTCTGAAAAAAAGTTAAATTGGGACGACGGATTTACTTCTGAAATCTGCTATCAAGAAACCCACCTGTACGAAGTGGCAGCCAGTGGCCCAGGCTCGGCTGTCGTTTTCCTGCATCCAAACTCGCAGCATCCGCTCTACATCGTGGCAAGTCCGCTTGACGGCACCGCGGCCTTTAGGTGTGGGCCTTGAATGAGCGTTGGTAGTCCGGCATTCTGGCCACGTGGCCCAGAGCTCCTCCAGCACCTCAGACACCAGTTCCTTTCCACCACTGCTCTGCAGCGTCCGAGGCGGGCCCTGGGCCAAGAAGAGACGCAGCAACTCGGCGGCCACTTCGGCAGCGCTGCTACCACGCAGCGGGCGCAATGCCACCGATTTGGTGGCCAGGTCTTGATAGGCTAGAAGCCAGGTGTGGTCGCCGTCGGGGTGTGAAGTCATGTCCAGTAGGTCGAATTGACCACGTAAGTTAAAGTCTTCGCCACTAACGGGTGCGGGCGGCTTGGTGGACAGGCTGCTGGCCTGTCGCCGATCACGCTTGCCTCCGCCGCCGCCACCACCTTCAGGCCGGTTGCACGAACGGCACGTATCGATGAAGAAGACTATGGCTGGTCGGGCGATGTGGTAGCGCTGTTCAGCCAGCGCGCCAACCATGCGGTCGCGCCCTCCATGCCCAGTCTTCAGGTGCACCTCACGCAGCCGATCGAAGAGATCCTCGTAGGGCACCACGTGCACCAGTGGCTCGCCCTCACCCTTGGGTTTTATGATCACGTGCGTACAGCCATCCGACTCCAGCAGAGCATACTTCTTCATTAACCAATACTGGTGGCTGGACTTACGCTTGGAGCGCAGCTCCCTCACTTGCCTCAGCTCGCTGATCATTTGCTGTACCTCGGCACGCGTGTACGGCCGCCTGTTCTTCTTCTCCACGTAGTATTCATCAAGCTTGGCATGAAATTCCTCACGAGCCGGGTCAGCGTCTTGGGCCACGTCAGTGCCAAAGGATGGGGTGACGTCGGGAAGTGGTGGGGGCGGCGCTTGAGCGCTACCTGGAGTGGACTGGATGACTAGCACGTTGCGCTTCATGGTCTTGTTGCGGTTGCACACATTGCAGCACTCGATGAAGATGTGGATGGGAGGCCTGTAGACAATTGAGCAAAGGCATGGGACATTTACCCTTTCATTCCATTTGTACATGCTTAAATGTAACCCCAGAGATGGTGGCGTAATTATGAATATCACAGATACCACAGAACATTGTTCCTCAAAATCGTAACATTCTGCCTGGCAGTATAGTTTCTGGAAATGCACCGTTAAGACGCCACCCCTAAATTCTGGGACACCATGCACCATCTTGTGTGGTACCATGCAACAACGACACCCCTTAGAGCCCTTACCACTTAATTACTTTTGGTAAACTATAACCCAACAGCTTCTGGTAGTCTGCATCATCCAGTTCGATTATTGTGCCATCCCCATGCTTCACCCGACAGCCACTACGACTAAAACTATGCACTGCACAAGCAACAAGATGATACTATCCCACGTTCTGTGACACCCTGCAAGTCACCTTAAGCAGCCACCATCTCCGAGACCCTCCAAGACCCTCACCTGGGGATGTAGTAGCATTTGCTGGTGAGCACGCTGGCGATCTTGTCGCGCCCTAAGTGGCGCGTGCGTGCGACGTGGATGTCAGCCAGCCTGTCGTAGATGTCCTCGTAGGGCACAATCTGCACGAGGGCATCGTCGGCGCTGCTGCGTTTGATGATCAGGCTGGACAGTCCGTCCACCTCCAGGACGTCGTACTTCTTCAGCAGCCAGTACTGTCGCGACGTCTTCGTCGTCTCAATCTCCTTGGCCAGGCGAAGCTCGTCGATGATGCGAGTAATCTGTTCGCGGGTCCACAGCCTCCTTTCGCTCTTCGTCGCGTAGTACTCGTCCATCCTGCTGTAGTACTCGGTCCGGTTCACCGCGCTGGTCTTCCCGCCTTTCTCGTCCTTTTCGCCGTTTTCCTCTCCGCCGACCGGAGCCTGCTGCCCAGCACCAGCCGCCATGTTGTCTAATGACGCATTATGCTAAAATTCGAACAAAGACGGGCACGAGTGCGCATGCGCTGTAGGCAACGAGCGAAAAGAGCGCCTTGACGCCGGCTTCGCGTTGGGCGCTCCCGAGCGGCGCCGTTCGACGGTGAGCGCGATTGTCAGGGCAAGCAGACAAGTCTTGCAATGGCAAACAATCTCCAGGGCAAATCAAAAAGTTTCATGTCTTGGAAAAATCGCTGAATGTCTCGTGATGTCGTCCATGACTCAACTTTGCCTATAAAATCCGATGTTGTTAGCATGGGTATTCTATCCATTGAGGAATTCCTGGTGAACCCCCCCCCCACAACCTTAATTCCTCATTTAGAGGATATACGCAGAGTGGCACATGGTTCCATTGCTGGAAACATAAACTCCACGTTTCTGTAAACGCTACGTTACAATTCATCACATTGTTACAGAAGCATAATAAAATAGATTTTATAATTCTAAATACCCCGCAACCTTTTTGTGCTCCTAGAATAATTAGTAATAAGTACAATACAAAAACGCAAGGCGCAGAATGTCACATTAGGGCTTACCTAGAATCAAAAGAGCAGAACGACAATTTCTAAGGAATGCAAACGCAGAATGGCACACTGGTGAACGCTGACCCATATTCGGTCCTCTATCTTTGAATATGCAATTGTTGGGAGTAAGAAACAACCATTGTTCCATGGAATGCTTCAGGCACCATTAAACTTTCATTGTTTAAAAATCAAAATATGTAAATGCGAATATTATTCAACAGAACGAGTACCAGATTGACCTTTGTGAGCCCCACAATTTAGGGCTTAGGACCCAGGTACGCCCACACACTATTTCATAAGAAGTCACTATGTTCCCCCCTTTTCTCACCCAGCTCAACAGTTTGTGAACAACCATATAATACGTAAGTTCAACATCCGTGTATTTTGAAATTAAACAATGTCAGATCATTATTTGACGTACGTTGTGACATCAGACGATCCATATCCCCATTTTCGATTATCAGGAATGGAATAGGTGTATCGCGTTATAGGAGAACTGGCTGTACGGAATCCAACACTTATTGCAGCATACGTCTGGATTCCATTTCAATTAAGCCAAGTTATCAATATCCAGAAAAAAAGAGAAGAAATCGGACGTGAAACGAGATGAGCTTGGCAACACATGGCAAGAACATAGCGTGCAGCTAACCAACCACCAATGAGAAAATCGTCGATTATTTTCAAATACCAAGAGGTCAAGATCGTAAACGCGCCATATCCAAAGATAGAGAGGACGACGCTTCTGTCAGGTGTATTGATCGAAAATCGCAATAATACCAAACGTGTGTAAACGCTATGGTAAAGTCATCAAAATCGCCTACATGTAATTACATCGCCATTGGCAAGAGCGCAGCATTAACCAAAGCTGGACTTACACAAATAGGACCCAAAACCTCCATTGTGTAAACATGTCCAAAATAAACTATCCCAGAATGCACCGCTTTCTTCGTCGCCATCTTTGTTACATTCAAACGTTCTAAAGCCGGGTCTCCACCAACAGCAACATAAAGTGGACGCAAGGTTTCTGGACACATTTGAACGATCGCTGAATATATGCTGGGGAACATATCATTTCCAATGGGTCAAATTTGCAAAGACATTCACAATTAAACAGAAAAAGTTTAAATAAAAATAAAAATTGTTTAAATAGCGCTTAATAAATCAGCAAGGTGCTGTATTTGTTATTTTTCACTTTAAAATTGTAGATTTAAAAAAAAATTAATATACAGGTTTGAAAAATGTTCGGTAGTTTGCACAAGCTGCCAGCAGGTGGCAGCACGAGCTAGGCAAGTGGCGAGTGCAAAAATTCAAATAATAGATTAATAAATATTAATTTTAAATAATCTATTTTAAAGTGAAAAATGACGAATAAAGCCCCTTGTTGGGCTTTTTTTATTAAGCTATTTTAAACAAGTTTTATTTTCATTTTAAATTTGTTTTATTTACCTGTGAATGTCTTCGCAAATTTGACCCATTGAATGGTCAAATGAAATGGTTTTAACTTGTATATATCCCCGTAAGATGACCACATGTGCAACACTTTTATTAATGATATTCACCGAAACAAATGCTGAACATTCACGAATACATTTAACACTTCCCAATCTTATTAGACAAATTTAATTACCAGGCGAGCATTTCCAATCACCATTAGATTAAAAAAGCGCCTCGTTATCCAAATGAGATTGTTCAGTAATGTATGCATGAAACAGCGGTACATTCCCCCGAGGAGACAACTTCAATATCCATATCACGAGCCATTTTTTTATTCACTTTTGTAAAAACGTATGATCAACAGAAGAAGTAAAAAAAGCGCCAGGCGACATCACTGATGATGCGCGTCACTCCATGGGGGCGCTGCACTCGAACTGCCATCATTACGGGTGGAAAAAAACCGCAATAACTGCAGTGCTGTCAATGCCAATGGATCAATAGAAAGCCAAAAATGAAAAACCCGGAGCAAAATCAATCATTTTAGCGGCTATTCCCGGGATTCCAATCGCTTTTTAAAGCCGAACGGAAATGCCGGTCCCATCGGATGGATCGATAGCCGGCCCCTTATATTAAGCGCCAATCCAGATCCAATAAGACAAAAGTGAAAACCAATAGAAATGGGCGTCCTCAATCTATAAAGTGCCACTTACTATATCTACTGTATATCTTCACCGCTGCAAGATGCTCGAACATAACAAAGTTACCACCCAAAGTCATGTTCCAGAATCCTTTGTTAGTTCCACTAGAAAAACTGATTCTCCTATTTCCACATAAACTTCAAAAAAGTGGTAGGTACCATTCTAGTAATAAAAAACAAAAAGGGGTTACACATCGTGGAAGGAGGACGATTAGTTTTCAAACCTCAAATTTCGTCCCAGTCATTTTTCTGTCCAGAAGCATTATTTAGTTTGGGGCTCCCTGAAGCCTGAGGCCCCCTAAGCAATGCTTGCTTTTGCTACCCAATAGTTACGGCACTGGTTCCAGTCTCACTAATTAAAACTGGTTATTCGGGGCAAATATTTAAACAAAACATGTACAGATCCCATAGCACAGAATAGATTTTCACCCTTAAACTATTGACGTCACGTGTATGGATCCTTCTCCGCTGAAGAAATTGATTATACGCAGTTAAAGAGGATGCTTTGGGGTTCATTAGCACGCGCCAGGGTCATCGTATATAACCAATGGACATCGAAATGTCCGTTAACGAATGATACATTGGGGATGGGTGGACAACTGTAATTGGAAGGATGACGACGTACGCTGGAGACCCAAGATGGCCGCCAGCGTCAATCGATCGATTCTGGGATTTCGCCGAAATCCATCTGGATTCCGATGAAATCGAGAAAATTCCTTTCAAAGAGTACGTCACTCGATCACGACGGATGATTTTCGGGACTTCAAAGGGGATTGAGTGTCAGATTGACAAAGATTCATCAGGATTTGGTCGGGTTTCTTGGTCAGTATTGGTCTATAGCGGGAGTTGAGAAGGATGTTGGATAAAACCCCGGTAAAATAAACAAAGACAGTCATTTATCAACGAAAGACAGCGGGATTTCTTGTTATCAATCTGGTGCAAACCAGCAAGATGATTGACAACCGTTTTCAAACAGCATCGATCCAATATTCGTGAGTGGTTCGAGAAAATGGAGACTGTTTTCGGATCTTGCAAAAGCATGCGAGATTCGCGAGGATTCGAAAGATGAAAAAACATTGAGACTCTAAGATTATAGATGACCTGAAGATTCTTGACAATCCAAGATTGGGAAGAACTGGTGGAGATTTAGAATTTCCACACCATGGTTTAAATTCGACAATGACATTTGGTGGGAATCATTCAAAAGTATTTAGAAGAATGCATTGAGACTCTGGAGTACTACATGGAATCACCGAGGTTCGCTAAGATCCCAGAACAATGCAACTCGAGGATCTCGGTTGATTGTGGTGGATGTACTGCCCCAGATTCCAAACGTTTGGAAACACCGCATAAAATCAAACAAAAACACGATAGATTCTGAATCACCAAGACAGACTAAAAGATCGCAGCGCCATCTAAGGGCATATGCCCCAAAAGCGATGCGACGCTCCATGCCAACGTCACACCACAGCCAGACAAGAGAGAAACCTTCAAATATTGATGAAAAATGTCTTCCAAAGATCTTCCATCACGTGCACAAAGCAAAATAAAGTATTTACGAGACACAAAGGCACTTTCGTTGAATAAAACATCGATTAAAGGGGAGCGTGGAACATCGATTGGTGGTTTAAGCCACACAGAAAAAAAAAGGAAGGGGTTAACGATGTTGTTATTGTTTCCAGGCGACGAGGCACAGGTCTAACGCGCACATCCAACGGGATTTTACAACAATTAGGAGGCAGACAATCCCTGTAAGAGAGACTGTATACAGGGGTTTGAATGCCCGATTTATCACGTTAAATAGGCTACTGAAAGATGAATTAAAAAGTCAAAGTTGATGTCATGTGCAATCCCAACCAATTTGACAGAAAAGGCTAGTTAAAAGAACGTCATTCATAGATATATACTCTCTTCACAATGTCCATAATGGTGCAATGATATATAAAGCTCGTGAAATTATGAAAACAAGTTTGGAGCACTTGTTTGGCACAAAAACTTTAAAATTGTGATCGCAATTATAAAAACTTTGAACTATACAATTGTCCCAGTTTATTTTTATTAAATGAAAACAAATCGTTCCGCCTTCAATTATATTTTCTTTGGGTTACATATTTTTTAATGTCTGGTTTGCTAAACCCGCAACACGAGTTCGAGACAGCCTTGAAAACTTTGAAAGTATTTGTTTCACAACCACCTCAACTAGGAAGAAATCAGAAAATGGAAAAAACCTGTCTAAATGCATATGCTTTTAGACAGGTTTATCATCAGGTAGATACGGGTCCCAAGACGGAACCGGAACATTTTTATGCTTTTAGAGAGGTTATTCGTTTACCCAGGATGCAATTTTAGACATGTTCTACTGTATTTGGCCATGCGTCAAGACTCATGACGCACGACGAGGAGAAGTAGTCGCATGCCTTTCATCCGTGAATAACAAAGTAAAAAATGCAACGCACGTGCAACCACCAATTACAAACTTTGGTCGCAAAGACGCATGCCTCATCCTCATGATTCCCGAACCTACCTGCTGTGGTACCAGCGCGGCTGGTCCACCCGCAGTTCGCAGTTGCAGCCCATGCCCGGGCAGATCACGTGCGCAGTCGTATAACGTCACTGGGGTCAAACGGAACCGTTTCCGAATCGGTCAGCGATTCCTGCAGGCGGGCAAACATATTCCAGCGGTGGCATCCGGCACTCACTCTGGGGGCGCCGCCGAGGAGGCGCCCAGGAGCCGCGATGGAGTCTCCAGGAGCGCCAGCAGTTCCTCTTGCACGACGGACGATCAGCGACGTAATGGTCGACGAACGGGAAAAGTTTGCCTTCGACGACCGCGGGACGATCCATTGTGAAACCCGGGAGGAAGTCGTCGCATTGACGTCATTGCTTGGCGGCGGGGGAGTTGTTGGGCGACGGGAGGCGCCCCCTGCCAGAGACGTCTTATCGAGCGCGGCCAGACGGGAAAATTCCAGACGGCGTTTAGTTTCGTGTCGAGATTTCCGCGATTGGACGGACGGCGACGCCACGCCCTCTGGCGACGCCGCCACTGGCTGCGGAATTAGCATATTTCACGTTTCTGGCAAACGCGGAAGTGATTGGAAAGGTGACGTTGCCAGGTACAAGGGGACAGAAAATGGGAAACTGATCGAGGCAAATAATCGGTGGAAAAAAAATCTTATGGCGACGTTATCGGGTCACATGAGGTCGCCGGAGGAATCCAACGTCATGGAATCCGCCATCTTGCAATTCAGTCCAATCTGGATCTCACCCATCTCAACGTCATCTTGAGAAATCCAGTCACCAGAAATGAATTTACCATCTAATCCCTTGAGATTCTCGCCAGATCATTTGGAATGAAAGATATCTCAGGATTTTTGAATCTCTCAGATCACTCCCAACATCCAAACTGACCATACCACACAATACTGTTCTTGGAATCTCTTCGAATCAGAATCCCAACTAAGATTTTCCATTCTCACTCAATATTTTTTCAGTCAATGCAACCTCTGGAAATCCCAAACAAACTATTAAACTACAATGCAACACCCTGCAATGCAAAACAATATGGTGGAACCCATGAAATATCTGGAAATCAAATTCAACATCCTTCAATCTCAAGAAATCTCATTAAATGCCTTGAGATTCTCGCCAGATCAACTGGAATGAAAGATAACTCAGGATTTGGTAATCTCTTAGATCTCTGCCAACATCTAAACTGACCATATCACACAATATTCTTGTTGGAATCTCTTCGAATCAGAATCCCAACCAAGATTTTCCATTCTCACTCAATACTTTTCCAGTCAAGTGGCATTTCCAAGAACATTTAGTTGGATCTCATGCAACCTCTGGAAATCCCAAACAAACAATGCAACACCCTGCAATCCCATAAAATATCTAGAAACCAAATTCAACATCCCGCAATCTCAAGAAATCTTATTAAATCCCTTGAGATCCGAGATTGCGAAACTTAGGCTCATGGAATCCAAATTCAATGAAACCCTGAATCTGATTCCACCTGGAGATTTTGCTGCAGGACCGTGGAGCTGGAATTCCTTGCAATCTTGTGGAATCCCACTCCATAAACTTTTGGATCCCGTCCAATCCCATCTAATCCATCCACCAAATAGCGTGGTTAGCAGTATTTTGTCAAGCGAGCAAGCTGACCAGCTGAGGGCGCCACGCCCAGACTTCCTCTGACCATGACAGCAAGTCTTGGGCGGGGTCATAACCAACACGAACTCAAGGTTCAAATTTGCCTAAGGTTCCTGCAAACCTAAATGCATGCATCAGAAAACCGATGCCCCTTCGGCAGAGGCAGAACCTCCCAAGCTTTGGCGGGATTAAACCTATAAAAGCCCGGGCTAAAAATAAGTTTTATGTCCAGTTATAAAAGACGAAATAAAAAAGGGTTTACTGCTCTTGGATAGGACACAACGGTACTTGTCCTTGAAAAACAACGCATTGTAGGGCTGAGTCGAACACCTGATTTTCCAGAAAAAAATAAGTTCTTAACCCAGTCCGTACCAACCGAGAAGAAACCCAACAAGATCCTTGAAAGCGGTTAACGGCACTAAAGCAGATCGATCTCCGATGTGCCCGTGACCTCACGAGCGGAGAACAGCAAAGACGTGTTCTTGGGCTGGCTAGAGATTCCCTCAGGTTTCCAGAGACTATAACAGAGACAAGGGGGAGCCACTGCGAAGACGCTTCAGTCATCGCTGCTAAAAAACTGATTAGCTCGAGATTCACAAATGGCAAACCCCTGTCTGCAAGAATGACTGAAGCGATGTAGTGCTTGAGAGATCTCCAGATCTGGTCGAATCCCTGCATCAATCAGCACAGAAAGCACAAAGGCAAGGATGCTAGATTACAGCATTGGGGACGACCAACTTCAAATCCCAAAATCAAACCTTCAGCAGAGCAATCTCCAGTGATTAACTTATAAGGACGCCAGCTTTGCCGTGGATTAAATGATCATAAAGTTAATGCCTGCAATGGCATTAAGTCAACGTCAAAAGAGACTCCCGTTTTAAGATCCTCGTTATTGCCATTGAAATAAAATTTGAACTTTAAGCTCGATGAAGGATCTGGGCAAGTACGACACCACAAAATGAAAATCTGAAAGATGCATCGAAGTTGTAGTATACCTATTGACCTGTAGCGTAATTTTGTGCACTTCACTATATTAGAGCGATCACGCGTGACTTCATTGAAGCCCATCCCAAAATCGAGATTAAAGATAAAATAACCGAAATAGCGTCGGTGTGACGCTATTTCAGTTTAGAATCTTGGACGTCTTCCGTGTTCCTGATAGTTGTGCAACCTCGCACTCGAAACCAAAACATGAACCCACGTGTGTTCGCCTTGAATCACGGGGCAAAACCTTGGGAACCACCCTCCCTGTCAGCGTGGAGCGAGGAACTGAAAACGAGATACTCATTAATAACAACCGACATATTTCCAGTCAGCTTGGTCAGCAACCATTTGGCTTTTTCCCCCTTTTTATTCTTCGGGAATCTCGGTTTAAAAAAAGGTTACCTTCTTTTGGAAGCTTACCAGAAGCCATGACCCATTTCAACCGCAATGCCTTAACTTTTGTTCTCATTGTTCGGGCGAACCACACGCGGGATAAAACCTAGGCCAAACAAAATCTAAAGTAATGCAAATTTGTCTATACGCATTCGGAATTTTTAACATCTTGTAAATACTGATTTTTGGCGCAGGCCATCCATGACACTAGGGCGCACCTTGATTTACAGTGCAAAATATGGAATGTACCTATCTTCAATGTGATTTTAAAGTTACCACAACTATCTCTGTTTCGGCGATTGTATGTTTAAGATTCTGCTGCTTGCCGATGCTATGTTTTAAAAGCCGGTACTTGGTATCTTGCATATATATTTTTTTATAGATTATATAGGCTTCGAGCTCGGTTTTGGCTGAACCTCAAGAAGCCACTATCGGTCGGTCTACACTTTCTGTATGTAGTTGGACCACCAAAAAAATGTAATACAGAGATAATTCCCAACGCCATTTCATTTTGTATTACATAAAATCATTTCTACCTTTAATTATGAATATTTTTTTGGAATTTAATTAAAAATTGGTTGCATTAACAACCTCGGAGAAGGATTCAAATTACAAAATTGTTCTTAACAAGCGTTTGTGCGTGCCTCGTGGTGATATTTTTCTGTAGAAGTTTGTTTGCAACAGCACTGAACTGTAGCATGTTCTTTGAGACGGATCCTCCACTCACAAACGCAACTGTACCTCTCACCACCAACCACACCGCAGTCTTTCATCCACATCCCTACAAAGTTGGTATTCCAAAACCATTTTATAATAGTATTTAACAATGCACCAGAGGATTAATTACTTGTCTTGGCCAATATGTGGCAAGTCTCGTTTGTCAAGCCTTTCTTTTACGTTTATAGAAGTAGAAATCTGAATCATACACATACCTGTCCGAAGCAGGAAAGAATTATTGATCAAGTAGAATGTCTTCCTTAACAAATATTCGTATTTGAAGGTATAAGGTCAATCAAGTGTGAAGGACCTCTTCAAAGCCGAAGCATCTTTCCAAGAAGATGATGGCACTTGAAGAAACCATCTTTCAAAGTTCTAGAAGCTTCAGAACCAGTCAAGTACATAACTTCATTATACTACAAGGTTTCATCGCAGATATCAGTGAGTCTTCAAAGCTCCTGCAGTGCACGTTGGAAGTAACTTGCAGAACCAGCTGTATGGACCAGGGATACCATGCATCAGTTAAAAATACCAGAATTTGGAAGCAGACAAACGCCGGCAATAAAAATAACCAGAAACCACTGTCTGACCTCATCGGCCTGGTCTGGCAGCCAGCAGAAGCGCTGCAGGGGTCAGACAAAGATTTCTGGATCCTCGCAGTCTGAGGACGAAAATCCCACAAATCAGATCATGGTGCACCTTTGAAACCGGTATTGCCACAAACAGAAATGGAGGATGAATACGGATTGCTGTTTTAAGAAGGTCGTCCTGTGGCCCTGTTCATCTAAAATTCTTTCGTCTTTAATTCGGAAGACACGGATGCGAGCCACCGATGGACATTTCGGTTTTTTTGGCTTTCTGCTCTAACAAATTGAAACATCTGCACATTTCCATCCCTCCCATTTCGCTTAAAGCTGTTTGTTAAAAATATAAATCTTTCCATATTATAGATATTTTTTTAAATAAGTCCAAGCATCGGAAATAATTTAGGATTAAATCGACTTATTTCCATATTCACTTGGATTTAATGAAATGTTATTTTTTTAAGCTATAATTGTAAGATATAATTCGCCATGATGTAAAATCAATGTTGCAAATCTGTTCGTTTTCCAAATCAGCACAGTGTTATTAAAGGTATTTGATTTTTGACGATATCAATGACTCTACTACTCTTTTCCACAACCACAAGCGGATGAGAAATACCGCAAGAATGAACAAATCTCGAACCCATGAACCAATATTGGGAAACCAGCATTATTCGTATGTTAGGCTCAAGGCTAGAGGTAAGACCAACCACTGTTTCAAAGGAACTGTTAATGGTTACAATATTATGAAAATATATAGTTAATTAATCCAGCACAAAGGGCATGATATAACAAAATAAAATTCTTGCACATGCACTAATGCATCTCTCATTCTAACAACTAGTACAACATTGAGCAAGTCCCAAAGAAAGCTTTTTAGCTGCAGCAGAACAGTTCTCAAAATTGGCCGTCCAGCAATCAAATATCATTTAACATTCGAAACATACAGTACTTCTGCAGAAGCTTACAACAATATTATTAACAAATAAACGTAAAAAAATCGCTTGACAACCACATCTAATGGGCAAAGTAGCTGAACGTACGGGTGTATTTAACATTGACCTCTTCTAGGCCAGAGATCAACGTACATTTTGCAAATGTGGCATGTCTATGCCAATTCTTTGTTCGTTCAAATACGTAATAAGTAGTCTAGGAGCCAGTCATCGTATCATCCATTTCAAATCAACGCTGTACCCTACTGCTAACATGTATGGCGATGTTGACGTCCATTGTGATGATGGAATAATCCGCCATGGAATTGAAATTTCAACTGTACATGTGGTTTGCCTCATGCAAGATTATTTCAAAAAACACATTGTTGGGCATCATCACATTCCATATCACAATGTGATGTTTAACTATATGCCAGCAAACAAAAGTAAAGTTATAACTAGCTGCAAACACGGTGACGACAACATCCAACTTCAGGAAACAACAGAAGTGTATTCCAACGTCAAATAACACTCAGTAAAGCTTAAATTTACTTTTCTTTCAAATAATACGGAGTTGCCCAAAAATTCAATTCTCTAGAAACTACATTAGTCTGTCTTTGAACACGAAATAAACCAAAACTTCCATCAACCAAAAATCGACCGGAATTACAAAACCGTGGTGAATTCAGATTCAAAACGCTCGTAGTTATTGCTCCTAGTGGGGACTGAACCTCAACACTTCGTCTAGGTCACTAACCTAGGGCATGTTAGGTCGAACTAGGTCCAGGTCAGGCTCGGTGAGATAAAAAAATCGAGCCTCGGTAGATCAGAACTCGTTTCCAGGTCCTGGACACGTGCTAATTTCACGTATAATAACGATAAATTACCGCGGCTAACACCTGACCGAAATAGTAAACTTTCGACACAGGCCATTAATCCCCGTGGGAAAATCCACGCAATCCGCGACGCAAATTAATAGTTGCGTTTGGCAACCACCATCACGGTTTTACGCAATTCCGCGAAAAACCGATTACGAATTTCGAGGGAAAAAAATCTGTCAAAATTTCCACCATTTGGGGACGTGCTCGCTAAGCCTACAATTCCACCCGCTGGCCTCCCGGCTATTTCGGGGGGTCGAATTTTCGGGAGGAACAAAGCTTTGGTCGCCGTCCCGAGGCGCTCGAATTACGTTTTTAGACCTTCGACCGGCAGTTAATGAAAGAAATAATTATGGTTCAAAGTTAAAACTCACCTCGAGTTGGATTTCCCGTGAGCATGACTTCTGGTAGTCTCGCGTTCGGGCCTCTCTTTCAACTTGGATTTCGGTGGCTTGGAGCGCTTCTTTTTGGCCTGGATCGCCAACACTAAGAAAATACGGGATGCGCTTTCCCATGAGAGGTCTTGGAAAATGAAAATCTGGCGAAAATATTGCTAAAAATTGATATTTACCCCGCCTGTTCACATCACCCTTGGTACTCATTTCGAACAAACCGAACCGCACGAGAAACGGAGAAAGAACGTGTGACGCATGCGCGCCATACGTATGACGTCAGCTCCGCAGCGCCACCTGGGCGATTGCCAAAATAATAAATTCTCTAATAATTTAGTTTTGCTATTATTCGCCTGGATTTTGTTAATTTAACGATTTTAATTTATTGGCGATCGTCCAAAGTAGGTTTTTACCTAAATAGACGTTTCGTCACCTTTTAGTCTCTCGGATCTAGACTTACTTGCTATACGTAGAGTGGCACATTCAAGGTTACTGGCCAAATAGTATTCTGTTGAGAAATCCATTCCCATTTCATAGTTATCCTTGCGTAAAAATTCTTTAAACATTTGTTTAGCAATATATCGATTAATGTTGAAAGGTGTTGATCGTAGATCTGTTTTTCGTAAAAAACTCATTTAAAAAAAATGTCATGTTTTGGCGCCGGATTCGAACATGCGTCGTCGGTTTACCTCATGCGGTAAAGTAGGACTGTTGCAAGAAGCACATGTTATCTGTAGTCCACAAAAATGGCAGAAATGACAGAAATAACAGAAGTAAGCAGCCTGAAACGTTCTGTTGAAGATGTTGATGATGAAGAGAATGTTCCCAAGAAATTAAAGGAAGATGTAGATGCGACGTGCTATTCAACAGACGCTAGATTGACTGAACCTGATGTTGGCATTACTGAATATGTTTCGGATCATCTTGGTTTCAGAGGTGTCATAAAGCAAAGGTATTACAAGACTTCAGTTTTCTTTGAACAGTTTTATTCTCACAAATATCCTTACATTTCTAGCATCCAATAATGACTTTTTATCTGTAATTATCTGAACAAAACCACAGAATTGCAAATGGTGATGGTAATTCCAATTAAGTTCTATTGTCGACCCATATAATGACAATTCAACAGTTACCGCAACAAAGTTAACAGTCTGTTAAATTCATTAGTAATGCTCAAGTTTTATCTAGGTATTCAGACTTTATGGTGTCCGAAATTGCGCTTGATGGCACCGTGATCAAGCTCGACAACCTGTCGTTGCCCCCTGAAGAAGAATCACACGTTAGTTTGCTCTCCGTGTAATTATTATTATTATTATTACGGCATTACAGTTTTACCGTTAGTAATTAATTTCGCTTTTTTAATGCAGCTTCCAGATCCAGATGCCATTTTTCCAAAAGATATACTGGATCACCTTAAGGAATTGGTGGAGCAAGTCCGCACCGAACCAGTTACGATGGAGGTGAGTATTTAAGACCTCATATCGAAAATCTCGCTTATTTAGCCAGAGGAGAGGGGTTCTGATCATGTATGAATACTTCCGTTTTGCAGGTGGAGAGCAAAAGCAAAGACGAGCGCCGCCTCATCCACGAAACCGTGAAAAAGGTGTTTCCGGAGCTTTGCAGCAACACCGAGATGATAGAGGGCCAGAAGATGCTCGTCGTATCGTTCAGAACGAAAAAGAAGAGCAAAGACGAGGGGACTTTTCAAAAGGGCGAGCGTCAGTCGTGGCCGTCGACCAGGGGAAACTACACACATTTTGTTTTGTACAAAGAAAACTTTGACACTCAATCTGCCGTAAACGTGGTCGCGAAGCTGCTACGGTATACCATCTTGTTATCTGTTAACCCGAGCCGTTCATGGGGTTTTTTCTACAGCAACTTTTCCATTTAGGATGAAACCGGGAGCCTTCACTTATGCCGGGGTCAAAGACAAGCGGGCGAAAACCGTCCAGGCCGTGTCTGTCTACAGGACTCAGGGTAGCAAGCTGCTTGCACTCAACAAGACTTTGAGGAACATGGCTATAGGGAACGTGACGTACCGCAAAGAAGTTCTGCGGCTAGGAGACTTAAGAGGAAATAGGTTCAGGATAGTATTAAGGTGATCAGAATAATTCTTAAATGGCACTTTGGACTCCTCGTTGCATGTTGCTCATGTAAGAACCCTCCCGTTACAGGAACGTTTCAGGCTCCAAGGAAAACATAGGAAAAGCCATCGACCTTTTATCCGAGAAGGGCTTCATCAATTACTTTGGCATGCAGCGGTTTGGCTCGACCACGGTCGCAACGCACAGCATCGGCTTGGCGCTGCTGAAAAGCGACTGGAAATCTGCCGTGCATCTGATCATGAAGCCGAGGGACGGAGGTGAGCGAAATTAAAAATCTTTTGGAAGGGCCTCAAACCTCCACTTTTCGAAATTGACGTATTGTTCGGGTTCCCGTTGCAGACGATAAAAATACGGCCATGTTTCGCGCAATATGGGAAGAAACTGCCGACCCGGAAAAGGTCCTGGAAGTGATGAGGCGGCATCTCACCAACGAAGGTTACTTGATGCAGGGAATCCTGAAGCACGGTACTCGGGACTTGGTCAATGCTTTGAATCAGGTAATGTGGGGTTTTCGAATAGAAGTGTGGAATTGAAACTGGGTCTTCTGACTCTCAGGTGGATAGCATCACCACTGTGAAGAAGTATCTAAACATGCAGATTTTACCTACAGATTCCCCGTAACAGCCGCCTCATGTATGTCCACAGTTATCAGAGTTGGCTGTGGAATCGTATTCTGTCGAAGAGGATCAAGGAGTATGGCTTGGAGGCCATCGAGGGAGACTTGATCTTGAAATCGGATGCCGAAAGTAAGAAAATCCCTTAAGCAGAGTTGCACCGAGTTGGGAGTCGAACATGTTTTGAAAACAAATCTTTCCAGACATAAGCATCGAAAACCAAAAAGTTTCCAAAAGGACAACGTCCATGGCCGTTCCTACGGTTCTGGAACCTGGAGCCAAGGCAAGCATCTACGACGTGGTGTTACCGCTGTTCGGATACGACGTACAATACCCGAAAAACAAAGGTATGACCTTATAAGCCGTGTAAACAAATGCTTATGCGTGATCAGAAGCCATTGAAAGCCCCTTCTAACCCCTTACTCTCAACATTTCAGTTGCCGACTGGTACAAGGAAATGCTACTGGAAAACGACTTGGACATAGACGAAGTGAAGCACAGAGTAAAGTGAGTAAAATGGAACGGCACGGAAGATGCGAGGAGAAAAAAAAGCAAGAAGCTTACGAGGAATTTTACTTTTCAGAGATTACTCTCTTTCTGGGACTTACCGGCACATTATGATAAAGCCCACGGAGGTCAACTGGTCCCTTCAGAATTATGAAGATTCTAAAGTTGAACTACTTCAGAGCGATTGGGAAGTGATGAAGAAGATCGCCATACCGGAAGTCAAGGGTGCGTAACTCGAAACCTGTCAATGGTTTAGAAATTCTATTGGCAGATTAGTTAAATATTAGTAAAAACTACAGTTAATAATTTAATTTCAGATGGACCATTGCAAGCTGTGAAAATACAGTTCGACTTGCCTAGTTCGTGTTATGCGACCATGGCCCTTCGCGAGATCCTTCGGGTAGACACCTCGGCGAACTTCCAGAGCACTCTGAACGTCTCTTGAGCTTTTTTTAAAGGAAATAAACATTTTTCGAAGTAATTCTGTGCCTGTTTTTTGCAAGAAAAGCGACTGCGTGTTAGCTCCAGTTTGTTTTATTTCATTAACATCTAAATCACTTTATGTTTATAATACACAGACAACAACGCGGCCCTTCCGAGGGGCTCGTGAAATTACACCGGTTTGGGGCACCGTGGGACTTACGCACGGCACGAGTGATAATTCAGTCCGTTTGAGCGAACTGCAAACTGCCTACAGCCTGAACAAAACGCAAACAATAAAGGCTGCAAGCAAAGAGAAAAATTGGGGTTCTCGCCTTACGTGACAGCTATTTTTGCTCCTTCAGTTCATTTTAATAAGATTATGCGTGTTCCTTAAACTAATTTGCTAAATTTCACCGGTGTAAACTAATCTTGATTGCGAAGTGGGAATCTTAACAATTTAAACAAAACAAACTTAAACGACAATTATATTTGGATTGCTCGGAACCATAAAATAAAATCTGCCGTTTTCTAGATGGGGCAATTAGAGCATGTAAACGATCGTTAAAACACAGTTAAACTTCTAGATGCCGAAACACGGTTAAAAAAGTAACAATTTACCAAATTTGGCGAGGGAGCCGTATATCGGGAAGTGTCATTTTGTTCGTTAACTCTGATCGAGGACTACCTGAAGCTCGACATTGCCTCGTAAATTTAATGAGATGCAAAGTAGTACTTGCAAAGTTAGATTTCGAAACCCGATTAACTAGCATTCCATTTGCAGAAATCACAACTGCAGAGGAATTTGCAAAGTTTCACCACACGTTCCGAGAAAAACATCGTACTAAACTTATTCAAAAATGTACCAATGCAGATGCAGATAAACTAAACTTCTTCAGTTAGCAAAACGCTATTTGTGATCTACAATTGTACTCTCAGAAATGTTTCCCCGGCACAGAACGGCGCCGCATAACCCAAGGGTCCATAAGCAAGAGTTTGAAAATATATAGAAATGTTATATGTTGACTGAAAAATTAGAATTAAGGACATTAAGATTTAGAGACTCGCGTAGGACCCTTCATGCTGCTTAAAGTACTTTCGACAATCCATCGATTCTATTCTGCAAACGGTGTGTCTGACGCCAATTCTGGAAACGAATCGGCGAGATTTTAAACCCAACAATCACGAGCAAGAGAAATAGAGATGAGAAAGGCAAAACGCAACTCGAAAATGACCCAAAACTCTACAAAGACGAATAAATTAACAACAAGCCAATCTGCGATAAAACAAAAAAAACAAAAAAAAAAAAAAACACACGGCCGCAGCACTTCTAGTCGGAGAGGTAATTACTTGAAGCGGGAGCAGGGACGTGTCGCACCATTCAAATAACTGGCTGTACCCCATTAAAGTCGTCTGAGTAAAATTCAGACGTGGGCGTGTCGGCCATCGACGCTTTAGCATAGTTTAGTTTTTTAAATAACAGCGCGAGAGACCTTCGCAAAAGCGACTCGTCGACCGGCTCACAAAGCGAAAATTGCGCGGCCAGGTCATAATATACGTTCGGTGAGCAGAACAGCTCCCCGCCTCGGATTTATGTTGGGACTACGGAACAAAAAAGCTTCGACCTACTTGGGTGTTGCTGCCCGGGCGAGTCTGTTTTCTTACCCAGAGATGGCGGGTGCGCAGGAACATGCAAGAATGGCACGGTTTTAACACGGCGGCGGCTGCTGCTGCTCCTTCTCCTCCTCCTCCTCCTGCGGCGGGAGGCTCGATGTGGTGTACAGCGTAACCTGGATCAGTTCGTGTCCATGGAGCAATCTTCGTCACTGCTGGTGCTGACGCTGATGCCATTGTCTTTGTCCTGAGTGTTTTTGGGACTGGCAGCAGTGCCCAGTGCCGCCGGTATGTTTCTCGTGATCGTTGAAGCACTGTCGGACCTCGTGTCCCGCAGCGTGTAGAAAAGGACGTACGCTGCCTTGGACTAAGCGGAAAAGTACAAGTTAGGGCATTCTTGAATCGCAACAAATATTGAAGATTTAAAAACGCCAGCAACACCCTGATACCGTTATTTGTGAAAGTATGTTTCTTTGAAAGACTCGCGTTATTATTATAAATATACACGTCTGTGCTAAAAAAAATTACGAGTAGAGTACTTACCACGACCGCCGCTTCTTCTGTCACGGCCGAAACGTTGCTGTCGTCAAAATAGTACCACTTCTGATCGTCTTTGTTTTTTCCGTATGCCGTGTCTACAAATACACATTCGTTAACATTTAATTGCTTATCGACACAAACGCAAAAAACGCCAGCTCAAAGAGTTTCGTAAAGTGCACTTACAATGTCCGCCTCCCATGCCACCATAGTGATTGGACACTGCTATGAGGTCATAAAGGGCCGGCCCGTGAGCACCGTTGATAATGTACTTTGCCATATTCAGGCCTCTAAGAAATCGAGATTGCAAGGTTAGCGCATGAAACCACTCGGCAAACGCTCTCGTATGCCAGACTGTCTTACTTTGTGGGAAATTCAACTAGCGTGTCCAATTTGTCCCTCATGTAACGGTTATACGAAAACCTCTTAAAGCACAACACCAACACTTGAGGAAGAGACCATAGGTCGAACTTCTTTGTGGCCTGCTGATGTTTCTTGCACCGAGGGCAATACCTACGTACGAAAACATGTAGTAGTCTTAAAACTGGTCCACCAAAGTCTCGTCGCGAATAAAATTTCTTTTCCGAATCTCTTACCACGAATCCTCTGCACTGAGCCGTTCGGTGGCCGTGAAAAGTTCCAGACACTCGCTCAATTGGATGACCGGTCGCTTCTGTATACCTCTGCAACTGCTCGCACTCTCATGATGGCCGAGGCTCTGAAAATACAAGGAAATAATAAACCGAGATAAAGGAATCGAACAGAGAGAAGAGTTGGGCTACAACTAGAGAGACTTACGTTTGAGAGTTTTTCGTTAAAATAAATCTCCTTTGCTCTTGGATGCCAATCAATGGACAGATAAGGTCGATCTGGAAAGAAACGTCGGATCTAGTTAGTTCTGGAAAGGGCTGTGATTAGTTTCGGTTTCCGGCATTAAATGAAATAATGGCAACTAACGGGGAAACGTAATGAACTGGCTGTCCTTTTTGATCTTCTCCACATCGGTACTGCCGGAAGAGTTGACAAACTGCATGCTGAACATGTGAGGCTGCTTGTTCTCTTCGCTGTTCTGGTATTCCAGCTCCTCCTGAGAGTCGATGCCCTCATCCTCCTCCTTATTTTCCTCGTCGGCCTGCGAATCGCTTTCTTCTTCGTCATCTCCGTTAGACATGTTCACCTCTGGACGAAGGCAAACTAGTTACTACTTGACAGTCCCAAATCTCGGTCTACCCAAAACTTAGCAGAAAGAAAAATTCACCTCCGTTTATCGTGGCGTCTTCGTCTTTCTTTGCCCACCACTCTTCTTCGGGAGACGGAGCTTGAACGTATTTCCTGACACAAGATTAAGGATTTAGTTTTCTTGTTTTTGCTCGAGATCCCGCCGTTCGAGACATGCCGAATGTAGCACGACTTACAGCCTACTTACGACATTTTGTTAAGGATGATGTTGTACAGCATATCGCAGTTGCACTTGTGTCGCGGCACAGCTACGACGATGGGATTGCCAAAGAGTTGATATCCTGCCCTGCTGTCATTGCTGCAACCCGGCAACAATCTTAAAACGCAATACAAGGAGAAAACCAGCACACGTCAAACCGGATGCTTCCAAATGGCTAGTCAGCAGAAGAATGTGCGAACGTTCTGAATGCTTAAGCAACAGCAAAGACCTGGTTATGTTTAAGAATTCTTTTGCCCACTTAAAATTTATATAATAAAGAATTAACCCGCCAGCCTCGCTAACTTCGTTAACTACTACTTCAGATGCAGACATCATTCTTTCTTTTGTCAGACCATTTAGATATTTTCGGTGCATGTTTCTGATAAAAAGCAAGCTTACCTTTTCTGTCGCATGTAAACAGGCAGGACAACCGTGTCGGGGTCATCCATTGAGGCAACCGGTATTTCGTATCTATAGTGAACAACAAGCTCGTCAATGAACATAACTATCTTTCTCCGCGAGTTTCAAAGCAAACAGCAAAAGCCTTACATAAAAATCAAATCCCTGTCCAAAATGCCGATCAAGGCTTCCTCCGACTGAAAAACCTTGTGAAATTTGTGGTTGTAAACGTCTGCGACGAGCATCTAAGGGTGGAAAACGAAAGGATATCAGACATCAGCCACCTTTGCTAACTCAATCGAGGATTTTAAGAAGCCATTGCTCCACTTGCCTTGTTTGAAGGAACGTTGACAAACCTACTGAGAGCAGAGCACAAGTCGCTTACGTTGCCTGCTTTTGGAACAGTCAGTTTATACTGAAATAGCAAATCAAAAACAAATTCAGCATGAACGCAAGCTGCATCGGTATATTTTTAAGGTTTTCTCAAGTTTACAGTACGCAAATATTTGAAATAAGATTATTTTTTCTTGTTTAAGAATCCATCGCACTTTGCACACCATAATGATTACAGCGGCGATACCTGCATTGTGGTCACAGTAGGATCCAGGGCCATGAAGCTCACTTCGATCTGCCGTTCCTTCTTGATGGGCAGTGGTAAGGTTAGGTAGCAAAAGGGGTCAAAGGTCACAGATATCTTCCCGCAATCAGGCTCAGGGCAGACAAGAGTGGACTTAAGCAGGCCGTGAAAGAGGTCCACAATGATGGAGTCATTGCGTTTTCGGTAATTATCCCAGGCTTCCCTGGCAACAACCTGCAAAAAGGAAACTTGAACTTAATTCAGCGGCCTTTGCCAAGTTGGCGGGATAACCCGAAACATGATGCTAGACTCACGTCATCTGGCCGCCCGTTGGCATCTCTGAGTTCGATATAAGGTTTCTTTTTTATACGATTGAGGTCTTCGTGCAAGCCGTCGAGAAGGAAGGCCATAAGCTCCTGCGAGTCCTGCTGCTGGTAACCAGAGAACTGCGGTGCAAATCTACCCACTTGCATCTGCGGGGAAAAGAAGAAAAGGCAAAGTCGTGTAAATTCAATGTGTACGACATTGAAAGGAACAATGATAGAAGCGGGCCATACTTTGAAATTTCTGGGTGCAGTGCACGTGTGCTTCCCGGACCACATGGTCTTCACGAGCTCGCCATACGACTTGGCAATCTCTCCCTTCATGCCGAGCGGGTTTTCGGTGTTCAGCTGATCCCAGTACTGGTCCTCCAGGAAGAAACGGGTGATGGGAGGCGTGTTGCTCATGCACTGCAAGGCTGAATTCATGAAGCAAGTGTTGCCGAGGTTAGACAGGCCACATATACCTGGTTGAATCCCGGAGACGCTATTATCGGCGTCGTCGTAGTGGTTGAAGCTGCTACCGCGATAGCCATCCGAAGCGGTGTACGCTCTCGTCGTCCTAAGCAAATAACCAATGATTCGTTTAGAACCAATGGTGGCAGTCAGGTGCTCAAAAACCAAATGAACGGATACTCACACAGCATTACTTGAACTTGAGTTAGAGTATGATTTGTTGTTATCACTGGAAGGAAAGCTAAGCGCACTGCTTGTACTAGAACATGAAAGAGTCGAATCAAATCAAAAAATTCATAAATTGGCATATGCAATACAGACATTATCGGTTTCACGCTGTTTAATTTAGGCACTGACCATTTCACTTGCCACGGCCATGTACCATCCTCGTTTTGCTGTTCGATGATTATGACTTGGCCAGTGTACAAGCCAGCATCTTGCACTGTTTGTTCCTTTTTGGTGAATTGCTCGTATGCGTAGCTCGTATAACGGTTCCAGATTCTGGTCTCCTTACCCTCAGGAATGTTAAACAGCTTGCGCATTTCCTTCTCTATAAATTCTGTGCAAAAATCGACAACATTTATTTTATTGAAAAAAAAATGACATGTTCAATAATTGTCATAAATATGCAATGTTTAAAAAAAAATCCATTTTAATTACTAAGCACTTACCAATGGTGTCTACCTTGCTAAAAGATTTCGAGGTGCAATTTTCCAAGTCGCTGCTTATGCATAATTTAAATTCGACTAGATAAACTTCGACCTATCCAAATAAAACAAAGGAAATTAATGTAAATGCATTTTAGATAGACAGAACCTACACGGGCATTCAATAAAGCCGAACAACTCACATGGCAAAGTTTCACATATAAACCGTTTTCGACGATGTTGCGGATAATAGGCTCTTGGCCAGGCATGAGGCCATACAATCCCAACAGCATATCCCAAGCTTCTTTGGGTAAAAATACGTAATCTAATTCTTCGATAAGATGCTCTCTAATATTACCGGAGTCATCGGCTATAACAAAAAATAAATAAATAAATACAAGGTTTAAAGTATTATCACATAAGGAAATTGGAAAGAAAACCGGAGCACAATATTCACCTTTGAAAAGAGGGGTGTTATCAATAGGCCCTGGGTGAGTGCTCTGCTCGCCCGCAACTTTATCCCAACTATCAAATCCAACATATTTTTTCCACTGTTTGAACCAACGATTATCGACTAGGTACCTGTGGCAAAAAAAAAACCACAATGTTTAAAAAACTGACAACAAGACGTTCAGCAGATGTTTTTAAAATGAAGAAAATCGACAAGATTGATCAAATAGCACATGAGTCAGAATTTGCTTGGCAACAGGACCAAACATCTTAGTTTTGTTGCCCTCAATGAGGTACACGACATAATAAATGCTATGATTGGTAGTAGAATCATTACCATGGAAACTATTGTGTGTTAATTGCTGGAGCTAATTAGCCACTGCTGATAATTATGGGATAATAAGACAGCTTTCCATAATTAGAGAATGTAGGTAGTATTCAGTAGTATGCTCTCATGCATCTATTCAAAACACGGATAAAGCGTTAGGATTTACAATAAATTACAGATTTTTCTAGAAAAAAACATTAGAAAGGCAATTATCGAACCACAGATTTCATAATATCGAATCTGATAATAGTGATTTATATATTTTTCTCAGTCGACCCTCCTGCTCTGAGCGATTCTTAGCTACAACTTGTCAAATATATATTAAATGTAACTTAAGACGATGTTGCGATCGAGCCGGACGGCCTAGACCTCAATTTGGATTGGACGATTTTAACTCTTTTTTGGTAACGAAATGGATAACTAATTGTTTCGCTATCAAAACATCATCTTCGACGTTTATTTTCAAGGTTGCGTCACAGAACCACGCAAACTGATAAGACATGCACTCGACGTAACAAATGCAAAAATTCGTCCGGGTCGAAAATAGCAATTTTGTGATTCATTTTGCTAAATGAAAATTGCACCGGACGGAAAATTTCAAGGTTGAAAAACTACTTATCGATACCTGCAACGCCCTTCACAGTACGTTAAAACAACAGAAATTCGGTAAAAGCGAAATCCAATTGAATGAAACTGGTGCATCCTTTGGAATTTCATTAGCAAATTAGGCCTAGGAGACAAACGGGGACGTGCTCAGGTGCGGTCCTCGCCGCTTCCCCGATTCTCTTGCAACCGAAATTAAGCATAGATCGGGTAGAAACACTCTCATATTTACCTCACTTCTCCTTTCTTCAGCGGCTTTTTCAATAAAACACTAACTGTGTTCACTTGAGCTTCCAGATCGCGAGGAGTCGGTCCGCCTTCCGCCATCTTGGCCCCAAAATGGAAGCGCAGAACTGACGTAACCGATGACGTAATCAGGCGGAACTCCGCGCTGAGAGAAGTCCAGCAAATACCGTCTGCTGAAAAGGGGAAAACCACGAAATACAGGACAGACAAAGCATACATCAAATTAAGTTTTAATTTCTGTAGAAAATAAAATCGCTTTCATAATTAACACGCGGGTGGATCGAAGGCGAGGGAATGTACAAACAAACGCGAAAAAAATAATAAGTGAATATCGTGTCACGCAACACCCAACCAGAGGCTTAATTTATCGATATCATTTTAGTGACGTCATCTACAGAGCGCGAAATTTAAATTTTAACATTTAAAAGTAGAAAAAATTAGCTGCAAATAACGACAATACCTGCAATGCCAAAACATTCTGACTTTAATTTTGAGTAAGATGGACATTAGAAAATACGACAACACTGAACTTTTCGCATATTTCAAGATTTTAAAAAAAGGTTAACAGCATTGCAGTTACAATCATTTAGCTGCTCTTCAAAAACATGAATGAAAAAAAACACATATTACCATTCACGGAATTACAAAAAATTGTTTCCCCTCTTACTGATTACAACGCGGTATCTCAGAAAGTTCTTGAGATATAAGCGGATTATAGAATGGAAACATCACAATACGGTACGACAATCGAATGATGCAAAGATTTGAAATACTGAATATCGTCAAAAGTACGTGTCTTAAAGGGTTAAGGCATTGAAACGTTTTTTTACACACTTGAATAAAACATCGACAGTCCCGAACGCACTCGTTGCGGGACAGTAGTGCGAGAAAACGTTAGTTATTAAAACATCTTTAATCCATAAAAGATGATATATTGTAGAAAAAAAGTGTGTAGCTATCAGAAACAACTTACTTTGTTTATATTATACATTTTATATGATTCTATTAAAAAACGTATTTAGAATTCCTTTCATATTGCGAGAAACCGTATCGATAAATTAAGTCTTTGGTTGCGAAATAAATAAAATGTTATACAGAATCGCAGAGTATTGTATACACCGAGAGATGCTAACGTAACGGAAAACAATCTTTACAAGCGTTAAGGTCTTCATAAAAATCGTATCGCTATTGCCTCGATCCGCGCCCGATGAATAAAAATACACCAGCTTAAGTATGATTTCGTGCGGAGCTAAAAGCTGTTTGCCCCAAACTCCGATCAGTGGCTAATCAGTAGACGAGTCGAGTTTGGCGTATCCAGCACTACATACATGTATAACAGGCTGATGTAGCAGTGGTGTATGGCTCGTAAGGATGATTATTACTTAAATATGCATCTCTATTTATGTTATATATACAATATATGCCTTATTATACTGTACACAGGAAGTGTAAATAATTATCACGACAAGGAACGGAAGAAAAATAAAAGATAAACGCTTGTTACGCATCTAAAAATAGTGTTAGGTTCAATTATTATGATACACGTACTTGATTTAAAATCAAAAAAGTGGAAATATTGCCTCAATAGGCACTGCATGTGACCTGAATCCGAGTTGGCCCGACAATGGTTTTGCTTTTCTTGATTAATTGCACCATTCTTATTTTAACTACCATTTTTGGGTATAATTGTATCTAGAGAAGAGGTGATGAAACATGCTTGAACTTGTGTAAATATCGATTTACAATGCTAATAATATTCAAGAAAAATATGCTAAATTAGCCTAACAAAGTGTCCAGTAAATTTGATGGCAAAAATTCGAACATTTTCAAAGCTCATCCCCTAAATTATCAAGAAACTCCCCAACCGTAACTCAAGTATTATTTAATGCGTTTTCATTTATTGATTTTGAAAATTGATAACCATAGGTAACTTTATAACTCTTGAAAAGTGTTTTATAACGAATTTTTTTTTCAGATTAACGGAAATCTACAGATGCGAATCGATACACACAGCGTCAATTCGTGTAAAAACTATTTTCAAACCTAATTGCCAACTATTCCGAGGTCCAAAAAATTAAAATACATTTCCCGAAGACTGGACACCCTATTTAAACACATGCCAAATAACTAAAATTGCTAATCTTATAGTGATCAAGGTCCGAGAGCTCCTACAGCTGAACCTTACACTGATCTAGGTTTGAGAGCTTCTACAGCCGAACCATACAATGATCAAGGTTCGAAAGCTTCTCCGGCCGAACCTAACATCCGGTTACTGGAGCTCCAGATACAATTGGAGCAAGAGAAAACTAACCGAGCAAAAGCCAAGGCAGAGGTACTTCGTCTGCAACAGCGCACTGCCACCCACACTCCGGTCACACACCCGAGTCCCATGGCATCATCAAATCAAAACATGACACCACTGCTTCACAGTTCGTCGAATTGGGAAGGGGGTTCTACCAACGGTCGAACGAACAGATTATAACTAATGTTAAGAATGGTGCAACTAAACATCAAAGGCGATTCATTGCTTTTAACTACATTATCTGCTTTTTAGTAAATTTAAAACTCTTAAAACATTTTATTAAAGTTGCTAGAGATAAAAGAGGCATTACAGATAATTTTAATCTCATTTTTTCGTAACAACCTATTGTAAATGACCCCACCAAACTTATTCGACAGTAGTAACAAGTTTCGGTCAATCAATAGCTGTAACGAAGAGGGACATTACGAAATTACACTAGATGAAGGAATGTTTTTCATTTTGCTAATGTTTTTCGAAACTTTGAAAATGGTACAACTTGAATTTCTGACTCAGTTGCTGGACTCTCGAACCTACGGTTCCACCTGGAATGTGCTGAGTAACCAGCTTCATGGAATTTTTTTCGAAAAAAAAAACATACTCAGAGAGCTAAAGGCATTGCCGGTCCTGCCCAAAAATAATTCACGTAAAACTGCTTATAGAAATCGATTTAAACGTAAAACTTAACTTGCCACTTGTAGAATAAATCGTTGTCAAAACATATAACATTTTTTCAGAATTTTGAAATTCTCCAACGAAAATTCAACAAATAAAGAGCGTGGAGTATTACTTAGGATCAAAAATTACATAAAAAAAAAAAAAATTGAGGCCATTATAAAATTCTAGAAAAATATCAGGGGCTGGCGGATGAGTTTTACCTTTAAAATAACTTCTAAAAACACTGAAACGTGAGAAAAATTATCGAACGGCCGGTGTAGGTCACGTAGGGAACTTAGCTTCACCTTAAATACTGGAATTGGAGCTCTACCGGGAAAAAAACACATCACTGCTGCCTAAAAATGAACTACACCAAAAAATGTGCTAGGAGTCGTTCCTAAATCAGGCTGGCCTCGGGCTGCAGATCCCCGTTGCAAGTCGCTTGCTCTGGGATACTGTCGAGGTCCGGTTCGAAGTCTGGCGCCGTGATCTCGACCCGGATTTCGTCGGACCGCGCTGCCCACAGTCTGAAATGCAGTTACAATGGTGGGATGTTAGCAAAGCCGGTGCAGCGCAAGTGGCAACTCTGCAGCTCACTACGACGGACTTCCGAACGCTTAATGCGGCAGTGCAAAGTTGGCTTTACCGCTCCCTGCTCGGCGCATGCTGGACGTTCTTGCGGTCGCTCCACACCTGAAGCTTCCAAGCAAACGGAAAAGTGCAAAACTCAAAAGCACGGTGCGGAAATAAGGCCTACAGACTAGATCAATAGGATTAAGACGGCGCAGGCGATTTTTTAAAAAAATAATTGCGACAATGACTGCCCTTGCAAGACTAATTAATTGGCAGTCGAAATGGCTTTCCTGCATTGAAGCACAGGAGTTGAACGTTTATATTTATCGTGTGACTGGCAATATCGTGTCTCGGCAAGCTCATAAAGACCCTGTTATTGATTGTAAATTGAAGGGAAGCATGCAGAATTTTAGAAATAAAAACAACGGCAATATTCAGTTCAAAATTTTTAAAATTCCCCGAATTTCGACACTATTTTAAATATTTGAAGAATGTACCCAATATTATCAGCATTTAAGTCGATACTGCAAAAACAACAAAAAAAGTCGCAAAACAGAGATCTACTTGTACACCAAAAACAAAAATTTAGCTCTAGAATCTCAATTTATGAAAAATACCCTACATGTTTTCAACAAATTTAAGACTTCTCGTTTATGAGTTTCTCTTTTATTTTTAATAACGCCTAGTTTTAGACAAATTGCAACTCTGTCAAGAATCCGATCTCAAAAAAATAATAATTATTACTTGGAGGACCTCCAATTTGGAAAAATTCCAACCAGTCGTCCCTACAGTGGTCCTAAACTTGCCGGCACTACGTTTTTGCCAAACACGAAGCTGGGCCGTCCACTGAAGCTTCGCAATTGTGATTTCAGACTTAAAAAACAGTTAAAAAATAGGCTACTTTCATTTTCTATCCACAAAGCTTAGCTTACCCCTTTAGGCACTCGTAAATCCTTTTGGCGTGGGACTTGATTTCTTCGTTTGGGTGTTTGCTGAGGACAAAGATGCGGTTGCGCAGTTTGTCCGTTACATTGAGTCCGTAGATGGCAGCATAGAGAGTTTCGGGGGAGGGCGCCTTCTCTTCGGCAGGAAGGTCGCTTGGCTCCAAATTGTTCTTTTGCACCGTAGACGTGACGTTGTCCAGAACGGTCGTGATTCGCAGCAGGAATTCCTCTTCGCAGGACGGGGCCAGCAAGTCCAACAGCGACGAAGGTGCCTAACAATCAAACGACAAAGCTTTTAACAAACAGTCTGATTTCGGCAGCCGGTGACGATTTCGCAAACGGGTCGCTTACCTTGGCAGCCAACAAATGCGGTATCATGCTGGGGTTGCAGGATAGGTTGACCAGCAGCTTGCACACCTGGAGCTGGACGGCGTTTGGTCCCCGGTCGAGAAGCGTTCCGAGGAGGTGCAGGATTTTCACGTACTTGGCGTGCCAGTCGGGCAGCACGGCCAGGTTGGTGAGAGTGATGAGGGATGGCAGCAGGACCTCTTCTCCCAAGCAGTTGGCTCTGTCGATGTTGGCCATAAGCGGGGGGAGGCAGCACTGGCACACGGAGGGAAAAATTAAAAAGATTAAAAATTTTCTTTTTGGAGTGGCTCTCAGAAAATAAGGGTGCGGCTTTATAGCAATCTTGGACTTGTGCAGCAGTACATTGAATCTGTCGTGACTGACCACGCCCTGCTATGTCAAACCCGATCACCGCATTTACCTTCAGCTCTCTTAAGTTATCCTGATTCAAGGATAGATTTCCGACAGCTTGAATGGCTGAAGTGCGCACCTGCTGACTATTCAACGGATTCGTCAAAAGATTGCTTAGCATGGAAAGGCAGCCAGTTTCTCGCAAATAGTTCTGAAATAGAAGCATAAGTAAGATAGTCAATAGCCGTGCAGCGCTCTCCCTTGGTCAATCCTGTGCGGTGTGACCATAAATTCAACCAAAGGAATCTTTAGATTTCTTTTACAACGCTTCAAGAGATCCGCTGGGTCGTAATCAATTTTTGTATATTACTAAGCACCGCTGAATTTACGATCACACCTAAGGCCAAAACGTGATTCCTGTCACACGGCTTCCTACTTGGTTGACGGAGAACGCAGCGCAGTTGGTGATGGTGGTGAGGGTGCGCAGCAGCAGCGCCTCGTCTTTGGTGTAGAGCAGCGCCACCAGGCTCTGCGCCTCGTACGGCGTGATGATACGGCCCTTGTTGTAGAGGCCGTCCAGGCGCTTGCGCAGCGTCTCCTCCGAGTCCTTCAACAGGATGTGGACCTCGGTGACCTGGTTGGCAGTAGCGCCGTTACCGTTACCACTGCTGTGGGGTCGGTTGGGAGAACGCTTGCGGCACGTGCTCTTGCGCCTGAGGATGGGCGACTGGGGCGGCGAGACGTTCGAGAGATTCTCGGCCGATCGACTGATAAATTGATTGATGTCCACGGGACTGAGGATGCGGGGCGAGCTCCAGGGGGAGCACTGCAGGCTGCGCGGCTTGTAGAATGGTGAAAACCTCATGATGATGCCCTCCTCACCACCAAAGTGCCTTGCCTGCAGGTTCAGCTCCCGGATGCGTTCCTGCACTGTCAGCTGGCGCATGAGGCCGCCGTTATTGGAAACATCTAAATTCCCCAAGAGAAAATCGGTTTGACTCGCTACACTCAAGCGGCGGATAGTATGAAATGTACAAGGGCCGTCATCTGCAAACGTACAAACCAGGGATTAAAACCGACACCAAATTAGTGAGGAATGGGTTATTAGTTAAGATTCGTGCAAAAGGAAATGACCAAATTGAAATCTGCGCAATAGATAAAATATCATGCTGAAAAAGATGGCGCTACCACTGCTTAGATTCGCATGGAAAGGTTCTCGACTATCCCATTGGAAACGAATTTGCAAAACTGCCAAAAAACACATTTAGGTTAGCAGACCTAATCAGGAATCGAACCTGTATCTCTTAATTATCAGTTGGACATCTACATTAGTTTTTCTGGATGTGCAGCATGGCTTTAAGAAATTTCGAAATTTATCAGACATGCGAATACGATAATATAATTTTATATTATAAAATCGATGATGGAACTACCAGAGGTTGTACATATTCTAAGTTGAAATCTTTTACGATTCTCTTAAACAATTTCTCTACTATGCCTTCGGGTGTTACTACCATCTTTACTAAATGGAATTTCAGTTGCGATGAACATCTCTCTAACGCACCATCATCTTTAAAATCAACCTTTAACTCTCGTTAAAAACATGCAAATGAAATCACCCGAAGCCAGATGCCAAAATTTGCATGTGACGAGCTCGTTATCACAACAAAGCGAGCGCAAATTATGTGTTGTCTCCTATCCTGGAAATATCATCACATACAGGAAGGCACAGCCAACACCTTTCTAACGGCAACTACGTATTTGTCATAAATTGATTTGGAGTTTATCTACCAACGATTTGTGTTCGCTACGGTTTTAACCCAAAGTTAAAACTGGAAAAAAAACTCTCGTTTGCGTGACAGCCGGAATCCGGCGAAACTCATCGCTGGCCATGAGTTTCGCATATCTTTGTTGACGTTAGGAAGGTGCTGAAAAGCCAACGAGCCGAGTTTTTGATCCACGTGTAGCATAATAATAGGCCAACCTACTTATTCGTGAGAAGAAAAGGTAAAAAAAATCAATGATTTGAATGGTAAAATCAGCCGGTCTCTGCTCTTTGGCATTCCTGGCTGGCATCAATCCAGATGCGAGGCAACAACAATCAATTTTACGATGCCCACAGCCTACTCCATATCAATCCATATCGGCACACAATGCAAAACTACTCTATTAACAAAATGGCACACCTAGAGTTTAACGTACCACGAGAGGCTCATTTAACATCCTACAAAACTGCCACTCGACTCGGGATTAATTTGCAAATGACAAAGTCGGATGTTGGAGTGACGATGCATGCTGTGAAAGCGTCCTCGTAAACTTTTTTGGCATTCAAAAAAAGATTGAAATCTCCGGCTCGCCCCGAGCACTTTAGAGTCCAGAACATGGGATTCATTAATAAGCAATTCACAGTTTCTGTCGCGTTTGAAAGTGTCAACGCTATGGGGGATATCATCTAAGTCTGGGAAGAAAAAATGTCTTCACGAGCCTAATCTGCAAAAGCTCAGTTTTTGAAAAACATCATAACTGCTTTAGGGAATGAAATGTAATTTTTCCAAGAATGGAAAACCGTATTTGTTTTGAGAGTGGAATACTTCATATCAAAGTTAGCATACCACAAAAATACCACATAACAAATATATGTAGGAAATTTATCAAACAAATTCCGTTTGCTAGAGGATGTCAAATTTAAAAAAAGTCTAATATTAATATAGAAAAACCCATTTATCAATTATTCATAAAAGTTTGTTTACCCATGAAGAAACGACGTACGTATATTCATATTCATTCATTAATAATAACATCCCCGAATGGTTTATAAAAGCTATACGCCCATTCCGGAAACAATTGTAACAGAACTTTCTATGTAAGGGACAATTTAATAATAAGTGGTTTCCAAGCACACCAAGCCATAACACCATTTTAGCAGTAGCTAATAATTAGAGGCACGGAAGACGAAAGGCTCGATGTAGGCCAGTTTGACATCAACACTATCTAGCCAGTGCCGAACCATCGAGTAGGCTAATCCAGGTTCGCCGTGAAGCGAACAAAGACAAATGCATGATAGCACAGGGAAATGCGTAATGAAGATGGCATTAGTTGAATGCTTCGCCACGAGCATCAGCATCACAGAATATCAAAATAAAGGTCGATTAATGGAAGATTTTAAGAATGTATAAGAATTCAAAGTCATCTTTTCATTTACAGTTGCATACATCTGTTGAAGTATTAAAGATTTCATTATTCATTAAAGTCGTTCTTTCCTTATATTAGCTCGAGAGAAGCTTTTAATTTTAGAGTATTTCAAACTTCCCGAAGGAGTACAAAATTGGCTGCCACGCATTAAAAAGGGGCCAATACTTGGCATGGGCCTACGAGTTTAAGGGAGTAAACTTCCCTTGGTTGAGACAAATGGGATGAGAGAAGTAGGGTGGGACTGCAATTCTCTTTCCCATTAGGCCTGGAACATTTTATCAGCTCTGCCCGGCAATGGGTCCTTCTTGGCTTATTATAGATGATATAGCAGGGTCGGTTGATGAATATATACATCAAAGACACAGCGTCTTATGTTTATTCAAATGTTAGTCTAGCTGGTAAAACCAAATAGAACTATCGATCGTCGGTTTCTTGCTGAAAAGTAATTGTTATGTTGTTGCTGCTGTATTCTGGTTTAAAACAACAAAGCCTAAAGGCCGTGTTGATTTCAACTTATTGTAAATTATGTGTCCTAATTGACAATATATTGTATGGCATCTCATGCTTGCTGGAGAATGACATGCAATTGAAAAACATGCAAAAACATCAATCTCTTGACAATATTAAAGGTCGTAAAACATGGAAAAGCTTTAATATATAATGTGGCTATCAAAGAATTTGTACATGCACATGCTGAAGCTAGAGCTAATAAAGAAACCAGAAGATGATGATGCCCTAATCCAGAAGGATGCTATTAGAAGGTTGCGATCGAGGCCGTGCAGCACATAAAGGGGTAATGGAGAAAACAGGGTATTTTTTTCATGCTCACCGTCTTCCTCGTCGATTCTTCTCCCTCTTCTGCATATTGCATTTCTCACGACACTGTAACCGACGTAGGCAAAGCCGGCAAATATTGCAGAACACAAAGCCACCCTGCTGACAGTCTTGTCGCCAGTAGCCGCCGCCATTTTAGCGCCTTCCAAGACCCTTGGCTTGCAAGACACTCTCCAGCCGCCAAAGACACGACCGCCAATGCACTGTTTGTGGCTAAAAGCAGTTCAGAACCGCGCACGAACGAGCGAACCGCGTTGAAAGTTGCGAGGTGGATGCATCGTGAATCGCAGCCCGAATTCTCACCTGATAGAAACGGACCCTCGAAAAATATACTATTCTTCTTGTCGCAAAATCAGCACTGCTGCAAGAGCTGGTGCTGTGCTGCGTTTTGCCTCCCTCCAAGGGGTTGCTTTTCAATTTTCTTCTAGAAAACCGATTAACAACCGTCTAAACCTTCGTTTCGCCGCCTTCTTTATCTTTTTAACAGCTTTTTTTCGCAAATAGAAAGTATATCGACTTATTTTGACGAGAAAAACAACCCTGAACAAACAGAAAATGGACGGGGAATCGATTGGTCACATTTAGGGAAACTCGGAAACGGCTGGAACACCGATTTGGTAGCACTGTACTCTAGGGGAATGCCGGCGTAGCATGAGCATTGTTCCAGCCTACTTTTCCGTCATGCGCAGACGCTACAAAGATCGTTAAATTTGTTCCAGGAGTTATATTCACGAAGGTACGTTTTGTAGCATATTTAGTTGTAAACCGATTGCCTTTTTTTCATTTTCTTGTACTTCCCTTTCAGTTGTC
>JAQGBW010000509.1:0-40088 GCA_034698625.1 Julus scanicus | reverse complement strand
TCAATTTAGAAACGATTTTGCTCGATTTTGCTCTGAGCGCTCACTGAGCGGCTCAATTTAGAAACAGCCCTTATGCTAATCGTTTGGTGTTTACTAAATTAGTCTTATTTAATTCCAGAAGCCCTTGGTAGCACACGAGCTTTTAGAATGGCTGCGTCATATAATGTCATATAATGTCGTGTAAAAATGGCATCTGTTTAAGAGTCGGCGTGCATTTTTGTTTATATATATATATATATATATATATAGAAATCTTCGTAATGCTAATTGTCTAATCTGCAAAAAAGCATAATGTGCGTGCACACACTATCAATTAACATATAAAGGTGAATCATTATTCCTCAGTTATGTAATTTGTTTGCATCTGACATTCAACACAAATACATATGTATTTATTTAATTGAACATTTATTTTGATTTAACGTGGGTAGACAACTAATTGCATTGTTTGCTTTCGGCACAAACTTGAAAGTATTACTATTTTTTTTTGGAAGTCAGGCCGGCAACATCAGAAATGAAATTAGCATATTTGCAATTCCTTCATTTATTTTCCAAAAAAATTAAAAGCTTAGATGTAAAATTAAATCATTTAAGTAGAACATACGTCTACTGGAAATCATTGCATATCTTACTCATTGTTCATTGTTTTTATCGATTAATATTTTGCTGAACTTTTTTCTGGACGATTTCATTTTGAAAATAATTAACCAAATTCTTCTCCCATTATAGCATAATATGCTCAATCTCAATGAATGAATAAAACGATTTTTAACTAAAATGGTTTCAGCAACATACTATCTAAAAAGCGGGGTTATTTCATTTTAATGCATATATATATCATATTTAGTTATTAATGTATACGTGTAGCAGTTTTTGGAAAGCTGGAAATTAATGTTAATCTTGGCTGCGTGTGTATTACACATACATACATACGTGGATTTTCCTGAATTTATAAACAAGCTGACATAACACATGTCGTTTTCGTCCTAAAAATGTTATTGTCATTATTATACGCAATACATGCGTGCATGCAGATAATCTTTCATATGGTTTCCAGAAAAGCTCTGGTTCTTTTCTAAAATTGTACGCCTATGTATGTATATTTTTACAGAAAAAGTACTAATGGCGGTTTTTTCCCCTTCGCAAATGCACACTCGTCCATATGTTCACCAAATTTAATTATTTTGTCGAATATCTGTGGTCTGCTTTTACCTCCAGATCTTACATTAACAATGTGTCTGTTATATTCAACTTTTATCTAATTTCCGTTTTTGGTTGAACGATGGTATCTAATCATTCCAAAACAATCACGTTTAAATACACTGTTATGCAGTATTTTTAACCTATTCTATTTGTATTTCCCATAAGAATTATGATTGTAATCATACTCTAAGTTATGCTTTCTGGGTAACTTACATGGTTATTTATAAAGACAGTATTACGTATTACACCCACACACATGCTCGCAACGGTTTGGAATAAGCTTTTATTATGCAAATTTGATTTCTAGCCAAAGGATATTTACTTAGATTTGTAGTTGATATTTAAATGTTTCGATTCTTCTCTGTAAAAGGTAAAATATCTTTGTATATATGTTAACCTGTTGACTCAATCTTAAATTCCTACTTATTGTACTATTCTACCAAAATGTCTAATACGAGGTTTAATTTTGTATGGTATATTAACTTCTAAGGTTTACAACTACACAATTTACCCATTTGTATCCTTATGATAACAAATAAATCTGATAACATCTCGATAATATCTTGGCCTGCAACGAATACGAATTTTCAATAAGGTGTCATTCAAAAAAAACTTCCCTAAAATTCCTTCAAAATTAACCATCACCCCTACCCCATGTCCACACTGTGTCCATTTTCCGCCCAGACTTCCCCTCCCCCTCATAGACGCCCTTAATTTTTGTTGAAAAGTAGGTTGTCCAGAAAATTTCTTAAACCATATACGTATGTATACAATGGTCCATCCTATAGATTTCCAAGCACTCGCCTCGCTATCAATTCCAAGACATTTTCCCAGATTTTTCGGATTAACGGAATTTTCCTGACCTCGCAGGGAAATTCATGCATACAATTGGTGTTTAACTCAAATTTAGGCATTAATTATTGACTTTCTCGAGGTTTTAATAATTTGGGACTGCTCACATGTTTTTGCTTGTGTCTCCTTCCCGTTTCACTGACCTTTCAAGCTGAAAAATACCATCATTAGTAAAAGTCCATAATGGCTTCCTCCTCCCTCCTCCTATCCGCATGGTGTCCACATGCTAGCAATTCCCCCCACCCCCACCCTCTTCTTGAGGACGTCCTTTTTTGATGTCCCGTAACCCTTTTTAATTAATGGATATTTACAATTTACAATTATCATAATACGGAATTTCTATGTTTATTCTTTAGCCATAGTTTACACAATTCTCTATGAACAGTGTATGATAACAATTTCGAGGATAGTGTGGTTTGATTTATTCAGATAAAGGTGCTATTAAACCTTAGCCATTGATAAAAAGCTTATTGTATTGCCACAGTCTTGGCTTTGTGAGGAAACAAAACTGTACGCCAGATGAAAGCCAACGGCTGAATAAACACGGAGAAAAAACTAAATGTTTATTCGAAATAAAAGCCGCCGTGATGCAAGTTTCTGCCGAAAGTTCGTTTTCCTCATTGGCTAGCTATTAAATTATAGAAACAGCAAACATGAAATGATTTGTGATCCAAGCGTCCTCATTTGATTTAAACGATTTTCTGTGTAAGCCCTAACAGGCAAAGCAAGCTCTTCAGGCAAGAGTAAAAGCAAAGAATGGCTCTTTTGCTATGTATAGGAGAGAGAGGATCATAGGCCATTTTTTGTCCCATTTGTCGTTCGTACGGAGCGATTTTCTTGTCAAGAATAAAAGGCAAACAATGGATGTGTGTGTGACACTCGTACGCATTTCCGTCTGGGCACACCGAGAAAATTGTAGAGTAACCATTCTTGAAAGATGAGATCAATAGATCGGCCAACGCTGTCCGCCAGTGTTTCTATATTTGTGCACCCAGAAAATACACGAGTCTTTTTTTTTTTTTGTTGGCGATGTCCATTGAGTTGCTATTGACTGAGATGAATTGATGGCCACCATATCCACTGTAAAATCATCTCCATCAAGGCAGTAACAGATACAGGAAGAAAAAAACTGCAAAAAAAAAGGTTAAAGAAGAAAAATATCAGGACATGATTTTCCGCTAAGTGAATGATCTATGAAACATACTGGACTGCTCATGCATGCTTGCTTGCATGTGTGATGTTTGATTTAATTTTTTTTTCTTCGGTATCTCCCCTCAAAAAGCTGATAAAAAGAATGGCTGTTTATCAACATTCGTCATTGTCGGATGCGAAGTCGGACTTTTGGCGGCCGTTTATTTACAGCCAACTTGGTTTTAACGATAAAAAAGTTGTCAGGTTTTTCGTCTGAAATGATGACTTGACGATTAAATACAACAGGCGAACGTAGAAGACGGCGAAACCAATATATTTAAAAAAAAAGTTTTCCAAAATTGTGTATTTCTGAGTGCACCATCTTGCTGGAAAACAAACAAGTCCGAAAATATATCATGGGTAATTTGGTGCAAAAAGTGTACTGATCAAAGATTCGTGATGTCAAAGAGTTAAGTCGCCGAATTTTGACCAATCAAGATGAACTTGATTAAATTGTCAATTGTCCAATGACGAAAGCAGGACACATTGAGTTCAAATTGAAATAGATGTTTTATTCGTACGTTTATTGCCTATATTTGTGAAAACTTGGATTTATAGTGATTAAAATACAAAAAAGTTAAGAATTTATGAAATAGGTTACACTTTTTTCGCGGCCACCCTGTAGATGCATTTCGCAAGTGTGTTCATTTCCACATTTATCTCGAATCAAAAAACGAATGGCATTTGCATCCATCATGCACATTTTATGTAACCCTGTGATGCATTTGCAAGGTCCATTGCAAATACAGATAAAAGGCATTACCATCAAATTTTGAAGGAAAAATAGAACATATACCATGTTGCGTTGAAAGAACTTTTATTTCAGTTGTCTGTTCTCTGCTCATTTTTTTATGAAAATTGTACATAATGTACGTTTAAGATTTTGCATTCATATTTTGAAATAGAAAACCCTTCTCGTTGTTTATAAAGTAAAATAAAGAACAAACACCAACATCTCGTTACATTTATGATTTGAATTTGCATGTCTTTATTGCCCATTATGAGTCCCAAAGGCCACCACTGCTGTTTCATATAAAGTTGTTTCCTGCTTGTGTGTGTGTCTAGTCAGCAGTTCACTACTCAATGAGATATGCTAATATTTTGAGACAAATATGAAATTGATATGCTGTGACACTATTTCGTCGCCCCCGCTGGTGTATTCGCAATAGCAGTGTACACACAAACAAAGTTGGGTGCGTGCCACACATGTCTTTTAAATGTCACAGCAGTGCACAAGTCTTTTTTTCCATTAATAATTTCATGTCATCGCATTTAAGAGCACCTTAATAAGCTGTTTATGTAACTTCTTGACGCGACACAACACATGAACAGAACAGGTCATTGAACGATTGTTCGAACAAAGAAATGAGTGAGCATAACCAGAATTTGAGCTAGTTTCAAAGATTTTTCTCAACAATTTTTATGCCCACAACGTTTATTCCATTAATCATTATCAGCTTCTCATTATATACAAGGTGAAAAATTGCATATTACTATACTTACTGTAGATATTAGCGGTTCTTTAGACAAGGCGCCATCTTAGTACTTCAAAATGCAGAATATACACCATCCAAGTGTTTGCAACAGATGTTTATTGATAAGTTTGTTTCATGTCTCCGAACCTGGTGAAAGATGTCATCTTACTGGGCTCAGTAAGAATAAGATTGTAGACCACACGTACTTTTTTTCTTTCAGATTGCTTTTTTTCCATTATAATATTGTTCCAATTAGTGTTTGGGATTACTTTGTACGTATAGAAAACTTTGTGATCAATATAGATAAGAAAAACTCGTCAAAATTTGCGGCGCTTAATCCCAGTTTAATTTCGCTAATTGATCATTTTATTTAATTAATAATATAGGCAACAACCCAATAAGATATTGGCTTATACATGTACTTTATATCACCCTCTCCCAATGGATGGTCTACGAACGATTAAGCTGAGACTAAATTATTTTGGCGACTGCTTTGTTAAGATAAGCAGTCTTAATGAAAATATTGTTTTAATGCTCCTCTGTGTTTTGCACAACCATCATGAGTGTTTGCGGTCTTTCGATTCCATCTCTTACAAACATTTTTTTCCCTGTGGGACTCTCATTCGACTAGCTCTCATAAACCTTATAGAAATTAAGGTAGAGATGGTTTCAAACCCATAAAAAATGACCAATTTTATCTGTACAGCCGTCGTGATGACGGTTTTGTATACGTATTTGAATGCAGGAATGCTTAAGACATTTAGTGTGATGGTGTATTGTTTGGTTAACACCATGGCAACGTATTAAAAACTCATTTTGAAACATTGATTATCGAAAATCTGCATAATTATGAAATATTTTTTTTTACTGCTATATGCGTCTCTTTATGCATTTATGATTCTTCTCACGATAGTATGACTTGCTAATTATTCTAATATTAAAGTTTTTGCTCAAATTAAGATATAATTTATTCATGTGATTTTTCCACAAATTTTGAAAATTATTTATAGCAAAGCACTCGTTTATTCCTATATTACATCATGATATTGCTTAATTCCCAGCTGTTATCAGATATCAATTAACTGTTTTCATTCTATTGCGACTCGTTCTTAATGCACTGTTATTGAATTGCATAATTACTAAATAGTAATTGTGAGGACCACTGTCTCACAGTAATTAAAACAAATGTGCAAACAAGCGTGACGTTTACTGCACTTTAAAGTTCCTCTTGACTTGTTCACCACAAACAGGAATCGCTACACTAAAGCTAAAAGTTAAAAGGATTATCGTAGCCTTTAGCTGTCAGTGTTACACACCCATCATATTCATCATATGAAATATAAAAAGGACGTGCATGTACATCATTCTAAGCCTACATCTTGGACTGATAGTGTTGATTTGTAGTTTCTGTGACTAACATTTTCTTCATATAGGATAGTGCAGTGTGTGTTCGCTGTCTTACTTCCTGAGCAAAATAACTCCCAGTCATTTGTCAGTGTCTCTCCAACGAGATACATTTATGAAATATTGATCCACCTCACTGACAATGATCTTTTCCCAAATTGTCAACCCTATCTTAACTTAAATTATTGAAGAATGAATGGTACAAAAGAAGTTTCAGTCAAGAATGAATTCTCGCGAATGTTACTGACAACCATTCTCTTAAGTTGATCAAGTTGAGTATGTGTGATTATTTCACTGCTGCTTGTAAGCAGTCAGAAACAGTTCCATTGTAGTAATAATTGCATTTAAGCTTGCTATAATTGCCATCTTTTTCATGCGACTATAGTTAAGACCCAAGTATTAATTATCCTCTCCTAATGTTATTGCAATTATTTCCAAAGACAAGAAGTGCATTAGTGCGTTCGATTCCTTGTCTGAATTGAGTACCGAATTAAGCATTAAGTAGCATTCCTGCTGAGGAAGTAATTTGCTTAATTAATGTTTGATGGTGTAAAAAATCAGATGGGACGTTTCAAAGAAGATGCCGGCCAAACACATAGCGCTTTTAAAAAAACACTGCCATCAGAAATGCAGTGTAAACAGGGTTATATTTAGTTTCATTACCAAACCTTTCATACCTGTTTTTGTTGCGGATTCTCAGTAGGTGTCTATGAACCATTCCCTTTTGTTTCAAATGGCAACCACGTAGACATGCCATTAATTATGGATATTATTTCCCATGAAGTTGCCCTGCTGGGTGGACGTCCGCTTAAGCTCTTGCTTTGTCTTCATTTAATACACCTTTTTGAGGAGAAAAAAAATAAAAGAAATACATTTTCCTTTTATCTCTTACTTCAAGCTTATGTTTTCGAGCCTGTTTTCTTTATTGTTATTGCAGCTGAACGGGAAAATTATACAATGAAGGAATTTTTGCACTTAGATATTATGGATCTAGTTGGCTCTATTGTGGCATTTTTTAATCTCCAGCATCTTAGTTGGCAGATGCCTTGTACATGCACTTTTCACTATATAAAAACAATTTTGATGAAAAGTACGTTATAACCACTTATTATTTAGCAACGGCGCTCTAGCTTGTACCGACTTCGATGATTGATATACGTTTGTAAGTAAATCTTAAGTACAAGATTTCTTGTCGAAACCTTCTCCATTATTGCTAAAACCATATATAAAAGAGAAATTTCTCTGCTCCTTCACTCGAGTAGGAATTAGTTCTTACTTGTGTTAGAGGAGTTTTATCAAAGGCGGAAAAAAGCCGATTGGTATTCGATGTTTGGTTGTAAAATGGCAGATGATTTAATGTGACTTAGTAGCTTTACACGTGCAAGTTCAAATGAAACATACCGCCACTGTCCACTATACGTCAATTGCAGTATACATTTACAAATATGCAAGTAAAATACACGTAATCATTTTCTCGCATTTGAAAACTAGTGTACAGGGTGACCACAAAAAAAGTGGGGAACTGTTTTCATAAATTCGTAACGTTTTTGTTTTTTAATCAAAGTAATCCAATGTTGCAGTGAATGGAGGATGCTCTTGAGTAAAAATTGAAATGGCTGTTTGTTTTGTCCGTACGTTTCTTGCCTTTATTTGTGCAAAATTGGATTTAGTTTGATTAAAAAACAAAAAAGTTACGAATTTTTGAAAATGTCCTGTTTTTTGTGGCCACCCTGTATTTTTGAATAACTGAATATCGGATGTTACCGCAAGATATTTTTGTTACTTGAAGTACTAACTGTAACAATCCAGCTATATCATTAAAATCCAGAATGAAAAAGAGTTAAGTATTTCGGTACATGTATACATACGAGTATAAGCTTTGCATAGTTTTCTCTATACCTACGGATGTTTCCCCTACGAATTCTATGGAAATAAATCACGTGTTAAGCTAATGGGAAGAATTTCTATGCTAAGTACTTATAAGAATGATACATTGCCAGCGGTGTACCGTATAATTAAAACCGTTTAACGATTTTTCCCTACTATCCTCATCCAAATGTAGTGGCTTATTTTAAGTTTTTTCTTCATTTTTTTTTTATTTTTTTTTTATTTTAGCTCCTTTAAACATTGTTAAATTCGATACGTGCTTAAGAATGTGCCTCCTTTTAATTAGCTGAAATGTACCCTTGCATCAAGGCATGTTATTTACTCGTAAGTTGTCGATCAAGGTGCAAAACGTCGGGTAATTGTGGTAATAACCTCCAGTTAGATAAGCTCAGTGATCTGAAGGTAAAACATGTATTCGCTGGTTCCCTGGTGCACTTTTCTTCGTTTAGGCAAATCCTGATAGCTGATTGTTTCTTTTAGTGCTTGTATTGTTAATATAATATTATCGCGGTGTGATCAATTAGTTTCACCTCGATGAACGTGCTGTAGTCTTAGATAAACTGCCTGTTTTTTTTCTGTTTTGAAGGCTGTACAGTTCTCTATTCCTGCCTTTTAATGCTCCAGTGTGCACGATTTAAATAGAGCCTAGTAATCTAAGTCAATATTAAGTTCATGTGGAAGGAAAGAAACTATTGCTTATGCATTAAGCAGTGCTTTACCACAAGGGACGGAAGGTGCGGTGTATTTGGTTTCAGCGTTCGTTTTACAGTAGACCAACAGTGTTGGAGTATATCCACAAGAATGTCTGTTTTCATTGGCATCAATGTTGATATAGACACGCAGTGGATGTCATAATCTCATAGGAAATAGTGTAGTTGTAGCACGAGATACAGTAGCTAATTCTGGTTAAAGTTACAAGTGATGTCATTTTACTTCTCAAGTTCTCAGTGTACCACATCTCAGTTTTATCAAACGACTATACTCCCTAAGGAAATTGGGAAACTGTTAGTTGTCTGGTAATACTATTTGTTGACAATTATCTACATTTGTTAAGATGGTTGACATGACACTACGTTTTGCTTATTTTCACATTATATAGTACACTATTTTCTTGCAACAATTCATTTCAAATTTAATACCCTACAGCTGTATTGGGCACATTGAGTATATTGAATTAATTTAAGTAACGAGTAAAATAGTACTGAGTACAAAGTAATTGAATACAAAATGTGCTCAAAAGGTCTGAGTACAAAAGCTATTGAATGCAAATGTACTCCAATGGTATGAGTACAATGCCCTCAATTACATAATGGGCGATTACAAATGTCCTCGAGTATTAACGTAAGATGGAATTATGAGTACCGATGTAATCGAGTATTAAGTAGTAATCAGCACTTCTGCTGATGAGTACTTATTTGCCCAAGTCTGCATGATTACTCATTTCATATGACTACTGATTACATGTAGGAACGATTCAACTGCAATTGTAATCAGTACTCCTACTCATGAGTACAATTTGTCCAAGTCTGCCCCACAGTCAGCTTGAGGGTGCCATGTGTTAGGGGTATTATAATACAAATATACAAATAATACAATAATTTGCCAAGGGTCAACGGGGACAACAGGTTTTCAATTTTTGCTATTACCTCCTTGGACTCTTGGCCTATTTTTTTGCCGGTATTTTAGGTAATTATGTGACAAATCCATGATAAACCTATTAAAATGTCTCTAAAGATATTTTTGTGGACAATCCTGGTGATAGTGCGGAGTTTTCGATTTTATGAAGTATACTAAACTCACTCCTGTGAATAAAAATTCGGCTGTTGAAAAAGTCGATTCTGGGCTTTATGGAAAATTAAGTGATGCGATACACGCATAAGCTGCTCCATTATAAACGGAGAATAGAATCTGTAGTGTCTCACCACGCACCCCCTTGACTAATCCATTGACGTGTGTTTACTTTTATTGCTTATACATGAGTTGCATTTTGTGATTGAGGTTGTATCGCAAATTGCTATTGAAGAAGGAGGCAATCAGGAAATTTGACACGCGCAATTGTTGGGTTATGATTGAGCCAAGTTCGCAAATTCGACGTGCAAATACTTAAGCCGAGATGTTTCCTATTTAAGGTTGAGCCTTGAAGTAGTGTCGACTCAGTGCGCATGCGCGCAGTCAGTTTGGATTGCGCAAACTTTCATCTTGATGAAGGTTGACGGAGCATTATGGCACATAATTCGAGGGTTTGTAATTGCAGGTGACGATTCTTGTTTTCGTAGCAGGTAATAAGCTTGCCTACATAATTTGAAAATGGTTGTTGGGGTGTGGGTTCTTCATTGGAGGTAGCATGCCACGAAAATTCTTCTTGGGATGGCTCGCAAAAATTACAAGGCAATGTACCCTGATTAGCATCAGAAGTTCAAAAAGTCGCATGAAACGTGTAACGTACTGGTTTTTAAGCGCTCTAAAATGTGGGGGGTACGTCCTTAACTTAATTCTAATGGGTAGAAGGCAACGTGGTAACACTTTAACCTTTTCTTAAATAATTCATGATTGCAATGAGGATTTAATTTTTTGGGAGTGGCCAACATTCTGCAGTGGCGGTCCATTTTTTTACTCTTCAATTAATATCTTGCGGTTCGTGCTTGAAATTAAGTGGGCATGCTCGCCTAAATCATCCAATTTGTGCGAAAATTGATTTAACTGCCCCTGCTGCTAACCCATCATTATAAGGTAATTGTATATATTAAATTTATGGGGATAATGGCTCTAATATGTAATAAGTATATTTTATGGGATATAAAACTCATCTGTTCTCCAGCCAGTGAAGTTCTTTGGCCGCTCTGTCTAAGAAATCCGTGATTTGGTTTTTTTGTTGTTGAAATTTTAACATGCTTAACCACTTTTACCCGTTTTATACCAAAAACTGAGTACGTGCTTAACAATGTGTTTTTGAAGGGAAATTTATTATGAAAATTATTTTCCCACTCCCATTTGTTGTGTAAAGTTATGGGTGGATCCTAATTGGCTCGATCCATTTCTCACGGAAGTGTTGTCCTAGTTTTATGTGCTCAACACATGCACATGTATAACACGGTTCAGAACATGCATAACACGATTCAGAACATACACAACACGGTTCAGAACATGAATTCCAATGTTCTCGTGAACAAAAGCTCTATGACATGCATATTTCGTGGCAAGAAAATTAACAACACATTACTAGTTTACCTTTACCTGTTAATCACGTGTTTATGACGTGAAACATGTGCAAATATTTACATGTTTTTAATGTGTCCCTGTTCCATAATGCATGCTATGCTTACAGAAAATGGCGCCCCACCATTGCGGTGTATGAAGGTGCCCGTGAATGAGGTTTTCAACCTTTTGGAGGCAGCCCTGCATATATGACGCTAGGTGCTTATATAGCTAACTAATAAAGCTTAAAATATGGATGAAGTAAAAAATGGGCTTGTTTTCTGTTTTTATGATTAGGTACTTGACCCACGCTGAGCGCCTTTCAGTCTTGTTTATGATATATAAAGTATGGCAGTATTTGGAGACCATTTTTGTCAGCCGTGGAGGATACATCAGGAAATGTTTATATATCTCGCTGGATTTAGAGGCACGTTAGGCCTGCAAAACTTGTGGAAATTGTTACTAAAACATGATTAGGAAAGTAAAATGGGCGAGAGACGTGAGCTTTGCAGGGGTTCAACGTACAACGCAATACCATGGCATTCGGGTTTCTGCAAGCCAGAGACGAGTATTGGCGACTATGTTGCCAGGTAAAGGCCATGTGTTCACATATGCCAGCGCAAAAATAAATAAAAGTCAACCACAGGTCCCAGAGATGCGCCGGTAATGTCCTGCGGTGTGAGAGCACCATTTATTGGATTTTATTTTTAGTGGAATGCAATTAAAGGAAGTGGTGGTGGTTGGTGTCTGCGTGACTTTGATATTGGTAAACGCAGCTTACGGCATTTGGCTTTCTGAAAGATGCATGAAATGTCCAGAAAAAAAACGTACTGCCAAAGGTATATATTGGTCGCCAAATGAAAAATGAGAAATAAAGAATATCGCCAAGAGTCTGGCCATTCCCAAGAATTTCCTACATTGAAAATGCTAGACTAAAGACATGAAAAGATGGACCAATAGTAAGGCTGTTCCAGAAAATATTTTGATTGTCATCTACAGCAGACTGACAAGGGAGTCAGATATCCCATGACAAGTGGTTCCCTGATGAAGGGTCCCCCTTAAACATTAGGCATATTAAAAATGCTAATAATGAATTTTTATGAGCCGTTTTTTCATTTATGCATGTTTTAAAAATTGTTATTGCTTATAAAAATTAAATAGTTTTATTCAATAATTGTGGGTGGGGTCCTAAACCAATATTTTTCAACCCATGCAATCTGCCTATGGTTTTGATTAACACAGCAGAAGTGTGAACTTCATTGAAGGTTACAATAATGTCTAACTTAATTTGCCATTATACATCAGGTCTAAAAGGTTTGTGGGTCTCAGCTTGCCATGTACGCTTCTTCAAATGGTCGTATTGTGCTATAGTTGGGGGTAGTATTTGAAGGGATCCTTTCCCTAACGTGTTTTTGTGCTACCATGTTAATAGGATCATGAAAGGATATTGATTGATTTTTTCTATTTTTTGGCTCATGTCACGTGTTTGCTGAAACTATTTTTAATAATTTACAATAACAATCCATCTCATTCAAACTTTTCACGTTCATTTATAATAGATCAGCCAGATTTCTGAGTTATTTCAAAAACATTTTTGTCTGGAAAACCTTTGGCGTTTCCAAGGCTCTAAATGACATCTGGATCTTTAAAGTTAGGTTGTTTGACCTAAAAAAAACCTTGGACGTTGTTCATGCGGAGCTTCATTTTATATTCACTAGCATCTTTCAAATCCAGGATGTTTTTTTTCTTCTTCTCCTCGAAAGCTTTTCGCTTAGAAAATTCAGGAGCAGCATTATAATGTTCTTCGACATTCACTAAAACCCCCAGCGAGATGTCCTTACAGAGTTCCTCAGGAGGAATAAATTAGGAAGAATCAGTTGTTAATCTTTAAGTTTTCCTATGGCAAATCCAAGCAGGCTTATCGTGTTTCTATGGTATGATCTCGCAGAATAGAAAAACTGCTTTTCTATGAACTGCAAATATAGCTTAGCACGTGCGATGATAAATTACAGTGTAGTGCAAAGATGTTAGCGACATCGTTTTCGGGATTTTTTCTTTTCGAGATGTTCTTAAGGAAACTTAGTTAAGAACAACACTCGAGTCTATCAGCAATAGAAAGCCCAAGACACTATGGCGAAATTAGGCATGTTCGGAAGGCGAGCCTGAATGTATACAGTATATGCAAGCAGCGCGAAAATTTCTGGTGGAAATTTATTACTTAAAGCAAATGTGTCATCTACGGAAGGAGTCCCTTGTGATCATCTTCTTGCGAGGAGGCTTTTGTGACAGCCACTGGAAACCCGGAATCAAAAGGAGGAGGATAAATTGGGTTGTTCACTGCAGATGGTGTAATTGGTCTACTCCGCCTTCGAGTAAAGCTTCATCACCATCAAATGCAGATCTTGCAAATGCTGCTTCATGGTTGCCGTACAGGGACAAAAAGCCCACCTAGCTTATAAAGCCAATTTCAACAAATCATTGTAGATTTAATTTCTTGGAAATACTCACATTTTCAGGTTGTAGAGAAGGTTTTTTTTGAAGTGTGCTTCATTGTTCTGTAGTTGCTTTCATGGTGATTTCGGTTTTGCATATCCACTTTGATGTTATCGCCAACTATATACTCAAGAAGAGATTTTTAAACTGGATTCGGGACTTGGTTCAGCAGCTAGTATATATAGATATATCTTCCAATACCTTGTAGCCTTAGCGCCAATTGAATGTCTAAGGAATCATATATGGAAATTTATATGCATTTTCGAAATGCATTTCTTTTCCATGTGGGATACCATGTGTTGCCTATGACATTCCAACAGCCAAAGGCTATTCAGCCACCTACGTGAACGAAACTTACCGATACAATTTAGTTCTGGCAGCGTTTGCTGAAATTGTAAACATTTTAGGAACATGGTTTAGCTATAAAGATATACGATGAATCTGGTGCTTTGTGTAGTTTTGTATTTCATAAAAGAAATTATAATACACTTTGGATTCTGGAGTACAGTTGTTGATTTTTACAGAAATATCAATATACCCATGTGAAAGATTAATTCTTACACGTGCACAAATACATTTCGTTATTCAATATAAATGTATTATTCAGACAAAATTATATTTACGTATATCAAGGCCGTATTCGGGGGGATCATTGGGATATATCCTCCCAAGTAGTGTGTTTTTTTCTGCTCTAAAGATGCAATTATTTGGCATTTAAATGTGCGATTTTCTAAAGCTTTGCTTGGATAAAAATGTTCTTTTTTTATAAGTAAAAATGTGATTTTTCTATGGTAAGAATACATGTTGTCTTGTAGTAAAAGTGCGATTTTTGTAAGTTAAAAATACTGTATTTTATCATCTCTAAATTGCAGGTGACGACTGTACAAGTATACTATATAAGCATATTGTTTTATTTCAGCGCAACATTTTAATCCATTTTAATTATTCGTATCTGATGATGCTCTGAAAACTGATCTGTTGGAATTGTATCTTGTCGTATCATGGGAATGAAACGTTCTGATTTTAGATATCAAACACGTGTCATGGTTGGTTTTTTTTGTGTCTTATTAGCTATCAGTAAATTACTCAAGTACAACTGTTGAAAACTATGATGGAGAACTTGACTTTGAAATGTCATAGAAAAAGTTGTTCGCCCACACTTCACTTTCAGTTCAATTTGATTCCGCTTTGTCGGCGCCGTTTTTGCTATGCAAATTTGGGCAAATCCCAGTGGCCTATATTAATGCCGACAATTAGCGTTATGCTTGCCACTGCCGTTATCTGTTTGAGGAATCTTGGAAACATTTTTTAACGCAGTCACGGCACTGCGTTCCATAAGTTGTAACACGTCCACATTTGGGCAGAGGCACTCCCACCTAACCCATTTTTCATCTAAAATTTATAAGGAAACACCTACACTTGTATTATTTTCGTGCTGCTCTTTGGATTTGCTGTTCATCGGTGTCATTCTTGATTAAAAAAGTGGTCTAATGCACCGCCATCCTTTTGGCATTGCTCGTGCCTCAGTATGCAGTAAACGCACACCTGAACTTTAAAATATTTGATAATGTGCGTGTCGAGATCCTTATGAAATTCCACCCACGTAGCACAGCTGCTTGGAAATTTATCACATTTGCTTCTAAAAAGCGTATTAATTTGGCTTGGGCGGAGTGTCTTTTTTCATCAAAAACAACAACAATTGAACTTTTTTTTTCTTCTCTCATGACATATTGCGCGTCCTTTTATGCCCTGACTTATAATGGGGCAGTTATGGGCTCGATGACGATAACTCAAGATTTTCGTCACGATCTATTCGTGAGGGCGTGGATTTAGTGAATAAGAACATTGCTCTTTTATCATGTAACTGGCTTTCTATAACAGATTTTTGGTTTTAGGTAATCTCGTGCCATCATAACGATGAATTCTTCATTGATCGAAAACAGGTTTCCTATAGTTTGTTTGGATGTTATTTTTGAGTTTGGTGTACAGTGTGTGCCAATACTGTAGACTTCTTTGTTCCATGTTTTATGCATGCAATTCTGGTAGTAACACTGTATAGCACTACAGATAGCTTGTTCAATTTCCTAATTTGTATTATATAAGAAAGTCAGTATTTTCTGTTTGAAATTTTGCAACCAAGTTTATGCATATTTTTAAGTGTTCAAGGATATATGCCACCAGGGGTTGCTGATAGGAATGAGGTTGAAGGTTGGATTATCTTAACTGCTATATAGGGCGACGATAATGTCGTTATCGATATTAAAATTTAAAACGAGTAAAATTCGAGTAAATATTGTCAATCAATCAAAAGAAGACTTTACTTAGTTATCTATTAAGTCAAGACTGGATGTCTAATCATCACTGATGGTTATGATTACTCTCATACTTTCATGTTTATTGCATGTCACTCCAAGGAATCCGAGTATATTAAGTTCTCAATATTTTCACATTATCATTGATTGAATAACCAATAGGATTACCCAAACATTGTGAAATAACCTAATTAGCTTTTACTAGCGGTTTCACAGAAATGAATTTGGTCATCAATAAAATATACCTTTTTTATGTACATAGGAAATATAGATTCTTATCCCACAAAATAATAAAAGTGGGCTAATGTATTTGATGTAATGAAATAATAACGTGGTGTGTAAACATTGTCGAATGTCCAAGCTTGTACTTTATTAATACTAAGCGATATTAGCAAGACTTCTTTGGCAATATGACACTAGTGCTAAGGTTTACGAAATATTAACAAACACCCTAATGGTTCATAACGGTTTTTTTACTCTCAATTAACTGCTTTTAATTTGAAACGCAAATAAATGAGTGGCTACAGGTAACACTCAAAATGCCTATGTTTACGAATTGGGCTCAGAATTTAATAATGAAGTACAAAAAAAAAAATTTGGTGCAAACATGCTATCGACCAGCTTTGCCATTAAGCATTTACGTTCCCAAGTCTCTCCATCCATATTATTCATGCAGCGTACCGGTTATGTTTTAATTTTTCAATAATGGCTCGCTTTAGTACAGCATTTATGAAGCTTAATGAGAAAATTGATCCGGTCTTTTGTTGCTTTTTTATTAGTAGGCCTGTATGTGCATAGTTAAATCAATTCACGATATTGCAGCACGTAGCTGTTATATGCCTAGAATATACGATGGGCAACATGGCGCTGCTGCTACTGGCGAATGCGGGTTCTGTGATTATCTGATGAGCTAAACTTTAAAGGTCTTAACTTGCAGGGGGGAAATCGCTAAATACATGGGCTGGATCATGGCTTTAACGATGCTTATAAAGATAACGCGATATACGTGAAACAGAGCCGGTGATTATGTTTTCCTTTTTTTTTTTTTTTTTTTTGTGAAAAACCCCATATTTCTATACTGTTGATCGGTGGCCAGATCATGCATGCTCCAGGCAAGCGAACTAATGACTGCCCATACATTATAGATTAACTTAATGAAATATACATAACGTTGCATGACCATATATAATGCCACTTTTACTCGGTTAGACCAGACCTGCCTCTCGCTGAACGCCACACAGATAAATCTATATTATTGTTGCGATGTGGCCATTAAAACTGCTCTTTTTAGATAGCCCAACCCAGGGTATTGGGTTTTACACCCAGCACTTTGTTACTTCAACACGCATTTCCTGCACAGCATGCATCCATGAAACCTAGATATAAGTGTGCTAGTTTCACGTAGTTTCTCGATGTATATATCCAGTGTTGGAAATATTCTAACCAAAAACGACATATGGAATAGAAAGCACGTTAACTGATGACTGATGGCCACACCTGGCTACACCGTGAGCCAAAAAAAAGGAGAACTCAATAAAAAAAATCACAACTTCGTGAAAAATGCTTCGATTTAAATGAAATTTGGCAATTGCATAGAACAATAGTGTAGTAACAAATTAAATTATAAAATGTGCTCAAAATGTTCTCCGGGGATCTTAACACAAGCCTGGAGTCTAACGCGCCATCTTTTGATTGACGAATCGATTTTTCGCTGGTTGAGTTCAATTTATGTTTTCTAAATTTGTACTTTCGAGTCTTCGATATTATTAATCTTCGATTTGTAAACCTTTCCTGGAGAACTCCCTAAATTTTATAGTCCGCTGGATTTAAGTCCGGACTGTTTGGTGGCCAGTGGTTGGGTTCGATGAACTGTGTTGTTTTGTTTCAGCTGTTCAACTGTTTCTCGAGCACGGTGAGCCGGCGCACAGTCTTGTTGAAAAATGATAAAATCCGAGATTTGTAGCATTTCCAGAAAAATGTTTTTGTCTTCTTACACTAATCTTCTATGCAAGTGCCAAATTTAATTTAAATCGAAGCATTTGTCACGAAGTTGTGATGTTTTTTTTATTGGGTTCTGCGTTTTATGACTTAGTGTATAGTCTCTACTGTTCAATGATAAATCTCATCATAGAGAATTAAACCATTATTTTATGGAAATCGAGAAGGGGTTAGTCGCTTTCACCACAACACTGTTGTAGCCTGGTCAAGGATATGCATGCTCATAAATATTGTGGATGATGGTATTTTCTTGATTAAGGTATATAGCATGTTATTCAAGATAATTTTTTATGTTGACAGCAAATTACTAGTTCCCCATTTAATTAATTTTATCAGAGTTTGAATTTCAAATAAAATTGCAAGAAACCAGATACTCCCTCCATGCAGGATTAGAAAGTATAGGGTAACGGTTGTCATGGAGAAAAGATTAAAAGCCACTAAAATTCTTTAGGCAATGCTCTCTGGATGAATTAGTGAAACTAGGGAAATGCAAAATCTGCATATACAGCAGGTACTATCGGGTTTTATAAAAAGGTATAATACACCTAGTTCCCAAATGTATTTTTGAAGAACTAAGATTACAAATCGTGCAATTGTTGAAGGGAATTACCTCATTGAGCTGGTTTTGGAGATATATATAAATGTAGGTGATATTCTGTTGATAGATGTATAGGATTTGTGTTGTTGAAGAGGTATAACCTCCCACATGCCGTCTATTCTCAGGTATGCCAAGCAGGTTGGGTATTATTTTATATGTCGCGATGCGATTTACTTTTTTTGGAAAAATATTATCAATCTTCCCATTGAATTTCCTTCAAAATAGTGACAACCACCACGCATAATCTGCAACTTAGAAATGATTGCCGTTAAGCTCCCTCGTTCGTCATTACCGTCGTGAATTTCTATCTTTTAATGCTTTTGTGGCAAGGTGCCACGACGATAGGTATTCACAAAATTAAGTTTCTATTTATTGGACCATGATTAGATTTAACTATACACGAAACGATGAATGCTGTCTGGTGTCTCGCGCCAATGGCGAAACGGGAATAAAGGCAGTAAAGTGGATTATTATTTCTTTGAAATAAAATCTGATCTATAGTTTGAAGTGATCCTATAGTAATAATTCATTTTTTGTTATTTGATATACACTGGATAGGCTTTTTAGGACAGACCTAAGGGATACACCATTTTCCAAAATACAGGAAACTCAAACAACTTTGAAAGCTGAGTAAATAAGTTTGGTAACATGCACAGTTTTATGTAGTTTGACATTTTTCTGCTTTTTAAGAAAAAACCTAATTTTTGTAAGAAAATGCAGTTATATTAAATCAACTTTATAGAACATTTATCTTTCATCTAACGCTACATTCTTGAAATTAATACAGAGAGGACTTAGTATCATATATACTAATACATTCTCTAAATGCTCTGTACATTGTCCGTATAACATGCTTGTAATGAACCAAAATTCCACTATATTAATATGTGATTAAATTTCTTCCTGAGAATTTGTGCTGGGTTTAATGTAGCAATGATTGCCTTTCTGGAAGTATTCAGTATCATTTTCAAAGCTCTCCGCATTATGTAGTGAATGCACACGTCTTTAAGGTATTGGCATTTTCATAGCATGGACACATTTTTCTCCAGGATAATTTCATCTGCCCCTTTTAGGACTCAAAATCGATTGAAGTGCTTGCATTTAGGCTTATGCGGTTTCACAATTAAATGCAAAAGATTTTCTTTTACTTAGACCCAAATTGTGCACACCCTCTGCAGTGATTCACTTTAGGGGGGGGGGGAGAGCGAATTAATAGATCTTAGTCTAAATTTAAACTCGGGCTTTCCAAATGAGGGTTTTGCATTCGCAACTCGAAACCTTTTTGAAATTGCAGCAACCGAGTAACATTTAAAGCGTTTGATTGAATTAGTTTTGATTGAAATATGCTCGCAGATTGCCAGGCTCTCACAGAGATGGATGCACGAAAGCGTGCTAACATTTGAAAGGTGGATGAAATTTCAAAGATTAATGCCTCAGAAGGAATACGAGATTGTTGGGGTAGATATCCAGACTTGCTGTTGCACTGAAGAATCCACTTTTCTCTATTTTTTACCACTTAATTGAATTTTAAGCGTTATGAATACATTTGGGGAAAATGCTATTAGAGCACTATCATTCAATTTCAGTTGCATGTGATATATAGCAAACAAGTTCAACCTGGGAATGCGTATAGCGAAAGCCACAGCGCTCTCATTTAGCAGTTTTGTTTGCGAATTATATTTCCTCCAATTAGTTTTGAAAAACATCTCCACGCTATGTCTTTTCAACATACGGATCTACGCGTATTGTCAATCTGCAATGAAATTTTAGTGTAGAACGTAGGAACCCGTAGTGATTGCCCATTATCAGGGGTATGTATAGTACTTTTCATAATGGTCGCTATCTATAAATAGTCTAATGAGCTGTAATAAAAAAACCTAAATACAAGCTATATAACTTAGTGAGTATAGAGAGAATTCATAAAATATGCATAGACACTTAAGATTTGGGCAAAAGATTTTACAGCAACCGGTTTTCCCAAATTATAAGAAAAAAAGTGGAGTTTTGTGCCTTGGAAATGTAATGTTCTTTTGAACATTCTGTACGTTTGCTATCGCAAATATACGTGGTATTGTTTTTTAATTAACGATATTACATTATAATAATATTATGATGATTTATAGTGTTCTGATTGGAATATTGCTTACAATTCCAGGCTGTCATTTCTATTGATATGTAATTTTCACTTAACTTTATTTTGAATAAATTAAACTTTTAGCAAAATTTTAAAATGTGCATATATTGTATGTGTACAAACCCTTTACATTTTTGTGCAAACATTATCAATATTGAATGAAATAGTGAAACTCAAGTTGCATAGTTTACCAGGATATTTATTTATAGTAGGATTATGTATGCATTTCAAAACTTTTAATTACTGTAAACGTGTATGCCTTTACTTGCCTCTTTTTTTTAAAAAAAAATGGCATTAACATTGTTCGGTACATAAGTTTGTTTGAGCTGAATGAAACAAAGGAAGTTTTATTTTTGAAAAAAAAGTCGTAAGATGTAAGTTGAAATGAGAAACCTCTTTATGATGTTTTTATTATTTTTAGAATCCAATTTCCCACAACAAACTACGAATATAAAGCATGCATTTTTTACTTTTTTTTCCTCTCGATGTGATTTGTGAAGTCTAGTAAGAGAAAAATCCCGTCGTTATCGACTGACGACAGACTAGATATGAGAAGAATTTATTGTTACTATTTGCAGTGATTTAAAATCGTATTTTATTTTCATATTTTAGTTTTTCACGTTTTTTTTTATATCATTGCACTTTTACATTGACTGGCTGATTAAAAAGCTACACTGTAGTTATTTAAAGCAGACAATATTCAGTTATTCACCATCAGAATTATGTATTACAAACATGCATATATGCATGCTAAGCAGTCGTGATGTGTTGGAACAGAAGACCCATGCTGTCAATTTTAATTGCATAATTATATATATTCTCAGTATAGTTGAAACACGAATTTGACTATAGCACGTTGAGCATGTTACGTGAATTTCAATGTTTATAAACACGCATCTATTGACAGGATAGTTTTCCAGAAAGTTATCAATGTTGTTTACAATTAATATTGTACGCTGTGAATCATAAAACGTAGACGCCGATACAAAAAATATCATAACTTCGTGAAAAATGCTTCGATTTAAATGAAGTTTGGCAGTTACATAGAACAATAGTGTAGGAACAAAAAACTTCTTCCAGACATGGGACGAATCTCTGATTCTTTCAGTTTTCAACAAGACGTGCGCCCGCTCACCGTGCTCGAGAAACAGTTAAACTACTGTAACGGGAAACGCCACAGTTCATCGAACTCAACCACTGGCCACCAAACAGTCCGAACTTGAATCCAGTGGCTACAGAATTTGGGGAGTTCTCCAGGATAAGGTTTACAAATCGACAATTAACAATATCAAAGACTTGAAACTACGAATTAATAAAACTTGGATTGAACTCGACTAACGTATACTCGATTCGTCAATCAAAGAATGGCGCTTTGGACTCCAGGCTTGTCTAAAGGCCACCGAAGAACATTTTGAGCACGTTTTTTTATTCAACTTTGTTCCTACACTATTGTTTATGTAAGTGCCAAATTTCATTTAAATCGAAGCATTTTTCACGAAGTTTTTTTTTTTTTTATTGTTAGGTTCTACTATGTAGACTATGTGTAGACTATGCCATGTTTTAGATGAGTATCTATGCAGGCTAGCTGTTTAAACTACACTTAAGTGCAAAAAAAAAATCGACTCACCTGCATGAATCAAGTAAAAATGTTTTTTCTCAGCAACCAAATGTCCGATTTAAAATCGGAGAAATGTTTTTCACACTAGGCGAATTATAAACAAGAATAAGTTTTCTACAAAACACATTTTTCCTATTGTAAATCTGACATCTGGTGGCTGTGAAAACACATTTTTACTTGATTTATGCAGGTGAGTCGATTTTTTTGCACTCAAGCGTACTTCGTGCCCAAACTTTGCAAACGAATTAAAGCGTTTTGAAATCTGATCTATGCAGCTGTATGCTCGAATTGAATAAGGATAAATGGATACACTAATTGTATGTCTTCGTTTAAATATTCGTGAGGAAATTAAGGTCTTGTTAAGCAATGCTATCACTGGTCCTCTATGCGTGTAAGCCAGGTTTTATCATCGAGCATTTAAAATTTGGTATTCACTGGCTGTATTCATGTTCACCAATTCTGTGAAGTCATGATCTTGGGGATAATAAGTCAGGCGAGTGCGTGCCGTTAAGCTTATACACTTTGATAATTAATGATAAAATTTAGCTAGTTCACCTTATCTGCGCCATAGCATGCCTCAATAACGGCAATATTCATTTGATAAATTTGCATAATGAATGGGATTTCCGTCCCCCAGTCATGTGTTCATTAGATATTTATAGGTCCCAATGATCTTTTCCTCCGTTTACTCCCGCATGCGGCGCATAAGATAGCGGAAAGTAAACTAAGAGAAACATAAATTTGTCGAAATAGAACATTTTTACCATGGGCGAAACCAAAGGGTGTGTATGTGTACTCACTGCGGTTTCATGCTTCGCCTCTGGTAAAACTGTTTGCAAAAATACAATTTTCATTTACATTCTCCACCGCCATATTGCGATTTTTCCCCGCAACCAGTTAGTGCCGCAAAGAATTCTCTGCTAAATATGAGGCTTAGAGATGCGTTTGACGCCTGTGAGCATTTGCATATTTTGGATGTCATTTATTTTATTTTGATCTTCTTAGGCATCTCCGCACGCTTTATATTTAGCTCGTTAAAGTGGAGCTGCTTTTTTTTTTCTTTTTCTTTTTTCCACGCAGGAGTTTTGCAAATATTTACCTATTTTGTATAAGCTGGGAAATTTTATTGCAGCTATTTATCTACATTAGATGAAATAAAACCTCTGTTATAAGCTGAGAACTATTTTACGGTAGACCCACGCGCGTATATAGGCATATTGTACAGGGAGCAGTTTTTAAATAAATTATATACATTTATACGTAAAACAGTTGGCTGCCGTCCAAGATGAAAATGAACTGATTCTTTATGAAAAATGAATATTTAACCAAAAAGGAATCAATTATGCTTAGTTGCGTGGATAGTACTGAGTCGGAAATAAATATACATCCGCAGTACAAGTTTCCTATAGATTAACAGAGGAATTATACAGTCGCCATATTTTAGGGGTGCTTTTACTTGATTAATGATGTCAAACTTCATAAACTTCTCCAAATCGCAAACCTAAATATTCATTTAATGTATTTGTCAGACTTAATAAACTGCTGGGAAAACTGTTCGGGTCAATGCAATGACATTTTGGATATTTATTGAGCAGTAAATGTAATAATGCTGGAATCGCTTTAAATGCATTAACATTTGCATTGTTCAGCTGCAGTTTGAAACACACAATGTATAGGTGATAAAATCTTTTGGAAATCTTCTGGAAATTCCCAAATTTGCATAGTATGAATCTCACATTGAATCAAATATTTCAAAGAATTTCACATTGAATCACATACTTCAAAGAATCTCACAGTGAATCATACGAGTATATTTCAAATAATCTCAAATAGAATGAAATATTTGAAAGAATCTCCCATTGCATCACGTATTTGAAAGAATCTCACATTAAATCAAATATTGCAAAGAATCTCACATTGCATCGCATATTTCAAAGAATCTCATATTAAATAAAATATTTCAAATAATCGATTTGATTCCATGGAATACTAAGCTTCTTCCTGTATTCACAACTATTGTAAATTACCAAAAAAAGGAAAAAAACAAATCAAAATAATTAATGCCAATTGCCAGGTGAGCCAAGTACCACACTGCATATACTCTTAGTATTTCAAAGAATCTCACATTGTATCACACTGTATCAAATATTTCAAAGAATCTCACATTGAGTCGTATATTTTAAAGAATCTCACATTGAGTCGTATATTTTAAAGAATCTCACATTGAGTCGTATATTTTAAAGAATCTCACATTGAGACGAATATTTTAAAGAATCTCACATTAAATCGAACAGGACGAATTGTATTTTTTGTCTAATGTCTTAGAACAGGAAGTGATCACGAAAATTTACCCTAACCTTCCCCACTGCCAAAATCAGAAAAAAAGTTCTTAAATTCAGAATTATCTGCAGCATATGCTGTATGCCTAGTCTTTATTAACTTTCAATATAAAATATTATACGAAATCATCTCTGTATAACAAATAACCAATTAAAAATGCTTTACTGTGTGGTATGGTGGGCCATCGCAAACTGACTGCTCCCTTGTCTTAGAAAATTGGCGGGTATTTTATTTACTAAAAGCACTAACACTTGTACATTTTGCAGATATTCTTTATTTGCCTGTATTGTTAGCCTCCACAATGCATTGCTTATCGAGGCGCAATTTGCTTCTATTTAGTGCTTTTGACATAGCTAATTAACATCTTGGAACTTTAATCTTTTTTTTCGTCTTCGTAAGTCTGAAAACTTCATTTTGTTATATGCTACTTGCATTGGGAATTTGAATCAGCGTCTTTTAAGTCATTGTTCTAGACTAAAAAAACACGGTTGATGTTTTTGACAATCCTTTGTCCCTATCCATTTTACCGAAAGACTGATCGCCCTCGCATCTTGCATCATTAATTCGTGCATTAGCTTTCTCGAGTAAAAGAGTCAGGAGAATATGTTCATTTTGATGTATATTTGGTGGCACATCAGTGCATGACAAATGCAATTAAGAAAACGAAAAACTGGTTATTGTCCCAGTGCAAGTTTTCATCCCCACATTTTCGCATCAATGCGCATTTTCCCTTCTTTGACGTGGACATGAATAGGGATTTCCCCTCGAAGACTCGTACCCGTTATTACACGGGATTAGGAAGAAAACCGAATATCGTATGGGTACTTTTCTGTGGTATGTTGGCAATCAAGATTCAAGTCAGTCGTCTGTTGAAATTTTTAACTACTTGTGTTCACTGAATTGATCAACTTTCAGCTTTTTCAATTTGATATCTTAAATTTATATAGACTGTGCATCAGATGCTTAAATGACTAAGTATTCTGGGTTTTTGTACCGTATTCATCTTCAAGGTTCAGCTGCCTTTATGGACGCATTCGTTCAATTTAAGGTGGGTGGGTTGGGGGGAAAGAAAATCTGAACACACGTGTGAATGATGAGAAGTGTGTTTGAAGGGATATGTGAAGAAAAAAGGGCATTTTTTTTTTTTTTTTTTTTTTTTTTGCAAAACGCAATCGTGTCTACCAAAGCATGAATTATTGCTCATCGAACGCAAAGAGTTGCCCTCATGTAATAATAAACAGCTTGACACAAATCACGTTTTCTTGAAAGTTATTATATATCTAACAGCGCAATTATGTGAATATGCTGCATTGAAAGTAAACTTGATTATTTGGTTCATGGATCTCATTACTTAGAAAATACCTACGGTATTTATTTAAATCAAGAATATAGGTTTCAATTTGTTTCTCAATTTAACTAAGTGCATTTTCGAGGTTTATTAGTATATCGACGTACATAAAACATTCAAACTAATCTTAAAATCCCCTGTTTACACTTTTTCACAAGCCCAAGTACCAACTGAGCAAACCTTAAAGACACTGCCGAAACCATAAATTATTTGAACTAACCTGCAGCATGGTTCAGAGCATTAGACATATGTAGAACATGTTTTAGAATTCACCACAAATCTTTAATTAATTATTAAAGCAATTCTTCAATTTATTCTAATTGGATAAATATATCTATGAGAAATTATGTGGACACGCAACTATATATTCAAGGATTTGTTACGTTTTGTGGTATGTAAGGGAAAGAAAACGTTTTGGTCACGTTTTATCGACTTTTGAAACCTAACAGTAAGGTGGCCAACCTTTTACATGTAGATTGTTCGCAAATTAATATGTCAAAACCTTATTAACATGTCTTGCCTGTGAGATAATTATTTTACCTAGCATATGTTCAGTTTTACCTGAAATAACTTATTCCGGTTCAGTATACTAAGAGCATTAAGCATGGTATATATTCTCGAAAAACATTTTTTGGAGTAATGCACCACCAAAGGGTATTGAACTGAAATAATGGTAATTATAGTAATCATACAATATATTGTTATTCTATAAGGACAAAATTGGGACATGTGTATGGAAACAAGCATTTCTATTTTTCTGTAAAATAAAAGCAATTGGGCTAAAACCGAGGAATTCAATGTCCATATATAGTACTACAGGAGTTTGAAAACGTCAAATAAGCTACTTATTTTAGTGGAAATAAGGAAATAATGGATTAGTTGAATAATGAAGGTTATTTTTGGAAGGTAAATTGCAAGGTAAAAAATCTACATATTCTAATTTCAGTCGGGCTAAAACAAAAATGCGACAAAATATCTAATTTATATGAAACAACGCTTCGCACCCTTGCAATACCACATTAAATATTTGTTGTTAAATGTTTTATGATGTTCTGCATGCAAAATTAATTGAATTCTCCCATATTGCGTTTGGATAGTATTTCTTACATTTCATGACATATGCATGTAAAAGAATTTGTAATTTATTGTTTACAAGATTCGGCTGTCTTTGGTAATATTTTTTAATCCTAATTTTGCTTACATTTATTGCTTGTAACTGAGGCATGATTTACTGCGTAGTATTTATAAACACCTGTTCTTCAATGTGGATTTGAAATGTTTTTTGTAGTTAGCTGTCTTTACGCGTCAAGGTTGCCTCTTTAAATTAATTAATTTTGTTGTTGATTCATTGTACCATCCTCAAGCAGTGTTGTATGCGGAAGTAATGCTAATGCACATTGAATTGCTGAAAATTAGTATACAGGATACGTTTTTTTGTCGATAACGTCCTTCTAAATTTAGCTAACATGTTTTTAAATCAAAAATGCATGTCACTTAAAACTTGCTTCTTGACTGCATCTTTGCACTGAATTTAAGTTTTCCATATGACACAAAAACTTCTATTTCTATATGATCCACTCTTCTATTTTAAAATAGGTTTCTAGGTTATGCTTCTCCACCCTGAAATAGTTTTTGAAAAACAAGTGGCAAATTAGGATGATTCATAGCCAGCATTTCATTCAAATTATTAACATTTTCACAACGTACATGCGAGAGAGTTGGTGGTTTGCATAATGAAAGTTTAATGGACAGTATGCAGCTTTTGACACAGTTGTGCAGTAAAAGTTTAAAAGCAATTTTACTGTTGTCTAAGTGGGCATCCCATTAGCATTAATCAGGTTTTTATAATTACAGGTGCATGCCACCCAGACCTACTTTGGCAGAACATAAATAATGAACCTGCTGTGGTGTGAATTATTAAATGTGGGTTACGGTGGGTCCAACCAGAAATAATAGCAAAAATATGAAAAAAATTCATGGTTTTCTAAAGAGTCAGCAATGAAGCTTGCTTTTTATTTACATAAAATCCGGTTTTTAAGCTAGCGTTTATGGAATTTGTAGACAAAACATTTGTTCATTCTCAATATTTGTATATTTAAAATGTTTAATTAGCAATGTGATTTTTTTCAACATTTGTAGAATTATCATACAGTGCAGTATATTTTGAATTGCCAAAATACAGGGTGCCCGTGAATAATTCACCACTAATGCATTTATTATGACTTGTAATGTTTTTAAACATGGATGAGCACTCTGTATAAGGAACTTTCTTTTTAACATGGCATCAGGGGATAAGTGCTTGAAAAACAACGTTTCACATATTTGCTTATAACGTACTTCCATGCAAAAAGGCGAATTTATTGCAATATCTTCGTAATTAAATGCATGGATACACAAGCGTCTTTTAGATGTCTTCTAGACATCCTTAGTGACAGGACTGAATTTTTGGTCATGTTTATGTTTCGCATTATTAAATATCCGCCAAACGTTGAATATCTTTATCGATCAGCAGAGGTTCCTGTTACAGTGCGTTCAATGAGTCTGAATCGTACGCATAACCAGTGGTAGTTTTCTACATCTTAGAGAAGACACCCTGTACACATGTAGTCTTGGTTTTGTTTTAACAACGGGCACGAATTTCATATAGACTTCGTAAATTGGCATTTTCAAATTTACGTTCGGAGGGGATATGAGAGATGATGGCATTAACGTCCAATTTTCCATCCTTAAATTTGCATTTTCTTTATTGCGCCATATAAATAAATTTGCTGCTGCAATATGATTAGTCGATGAATGCAATATAAAAAGACCGTCGTAGTATTCTATTCCCAAAGCTCGAAACGGAAGTAGGTCCTCCGTGCATTGGCAATACGCGTCATTAGGAAGTTGTATTGTTTTCGATTCCTCCACTGGATAATATGTATCTATTTTCTGCTTCGTTTAAGGGGCCGATTATTATCATAATACGGCTGGAATAATGAAGTATAAAATGCCGGCTGACGTTTATGAATGGGTGCTAATTGTTGTTCCTAATTTTACGCTCGTCGATTCCCATATAATGTTATGAAGTGAGTAGTAAATCACTCGTTGTTGGAGAAAGTCCATCTTTGGAGAATTCAAGGATGATGTGATTTAGATGCATGACCATGCTAGCATTATATATGGGCAACACCAGCCGCTGTGAATTCATTGAAATGCATCAGATTATAAATCGTATTTGAGAGAGATAACTGTTTCGTCGGTGTAAGTATAATGAGAAGGCTAATCGTGATTTAATTGGAACCTGGTCTTCTGCCGTGCTCGGATTGGAATGATAAGGACACGTATATTGTGAAACGAATTTAAGGTAATAACAACTGTGCGACAAAGCTATTAATTTCGAATCCAAATGGAGTTAACATATTTTTTCACTTCCATAATCGACTATGTATACACCTACATAGTCTAATATGAAAATTCTATCGAACCATAAACTGATACCAGGAAATCAGTTATTATAGGTGTATTAATAAGCCACATATCGGATGATTATCATCCAAGTAATCATTATACTTTTAAAAAATCAGTTTCAAGTTAGCAACTAGGCCACCGAGCTCCATTTAATCTGAAAATACTGCTTCACGACTAGTGAAATCATTACTAGTGAAAATTTTCAAGTGCTTTAAAATGTGGACCCAGATTATGTCTTAAGTGTGTTTTAATGTGTGAGTTCCCAATATTCTAAATTAGGCGTATTCTAAATGACAGCCATTTTATATTTGGGACAGAAATTGATTGGAAATATATCCTTGCACATGTTAATCAGAGAATAAAATAATGCTATATTCTGGAAAAGAAGGGTTGATTCGGTTTGACCTGATCAGTTTTTTGACCACTTTTTAAGAATTCTAAAAGTAGTTTTTTTTGTTTGTTATTCATTTATATTTTAAATCAAGCCATACTTCCCAGTACTTTCTGGTAATTAACTTGTAAACCACGTACTCGTGAATTAGGGAACAATAACCAACCATATATAATTCCTTATACTTTCCTGCACTAGCAGACAGATATATGGTGCCCTTAATATTTCTAGGAAAAATGTCGTGGTGGCGCCCTCTTCACTTTGCTACAAATGTACAACCACGCCTGGCCTGTAAAGATAAAACTCGCGAGTTGGCTAATTGCCCGTCCGGTTTACCGTGCATTTCAATTGATATTCAAGATGAAAACAGAAGAACACGAGTAGGGTATAAAAACAAAACACGAGTGCACAGTTTAATAAAGTACGGGTTAATCGTTATTTCAACTTTGTGGCACGGTGTGATGATCCCCACCATATTAATTTAATAGCGAAAATTTCGGCATGTCTTTTTGGCTTTACGACCAGAATGAAGCGGGAATCCAGTAATTACAAACCGCAGCATTCCCATTAATTATGTAGACCAAGCACCATGCGCTGGCCATGCAAATTTTCAAACGCTGGTTAATGGGGTTTGACGAACGCCGCGTTAAAAGGGCCCATTTTCGTGACCGCTGTTTTAAACGCCGAATGGTGCACGCCTAATAATATCTTGGCATTAATAAGCTTTTTTTGAGAATTGGGGTGGGTCTGCAAACATTGCCCACATTTTATGACTCGTGTGTCAAAATGCCAGCCTACCAATCACTGCTAATGACTGATATAATATAATGTATACCTGCTTATATGTAATCTGTATTAGCTAATGAGTGCTGCATTGGTCCTGGCATTTTTACCCGCCCGATGTGGGCTTTGGCCATTGAAGAGGAAAGTCATGCAAAACAAACATTTGATTGCGGAAATATTCATATTCACAAAAAAAAGATAATAACCCGTAATGGCAAACGTGCGTGCTTCGGTTGCACTTGCCCTGCCTTGCCAACGAAATAATCCTGGATAAAAAAAAATGCAAGCAGAATCATGAAAGCTAAATTAAATTCAGTGTTTTTTTTTATTCCATAACCCTTAGCTAGTATGCAATTTTCTGGGAATTTGTCGAGGTCCTATTGCCATTAAGCCTTGCGATTCAATTTTTCGCTACTTGATTCGCCCCGATTTTGATGGTGTCATGTGATGTCTAGCTCAATAATGATGGACATTATGCTCTCTCAATAGCTTACTAATTGGTCTGCACTTTTTCATGAAAAATGTCAAATTAGTCTAGTCGCTGTTTCGTATAGCCATTATTGTATGTAGCTTGGCATTTTTAACATGGCAGCGACCTTTAACTTCATAAACGGCCATGTTTTATGATGTTGCAGTACCTACAGATCTGCAATGTGATACTTAAGTACTTTTGGCATTGTGCCAACTGCAATATACATTTATATGACTGCTGTTGGACTATTTGGAGTAAAAAGGGTGCAGCCATGTTGGAAATGCCTTATTTAAACCTCACATGCCACCTGGTAGTGCCGAATGTGATGCAAATGATCAGACTCCTTTCTTGTCTTATTTCTAAATCCTGATCTTTCACTCAAAACTTAAAATAATCTCAGAAATACCGCATTTCCCCCCCCCCCCATCCTAAATTGTTTTTAAAAGTAGGGTGTCCAGAAATTTTGTTAAAAATTACAAAGGTCCAACCTATAAATTTCCAAGCACCCGTATCGCTGCCAATTCCACGACATTTTTTCCAGAGTTATAATTGGTGTTTAACACAAAGTTAGGCATAATTCTCGACTTTCCCGAGGTTTTAAAAATTCAAGTACATTTGGGACTGGGGACTATCATAAGTAGACACCCATAATGGCTGTCCTCCTTCGGAGTCCTTCCCCCATGTCTACATGGTGTCCACATGTCAGAAGCCCCCACCCACTCTCGAGGACGCCTTTTTTTAATGACCCCTAACTGAGATGTTTTTGTCATAAACAATGACTGTGGAATTGCAGTAAATATTCTCAACATAGAAATTCAACTGTCTTGAGGGCCTAGTTTGTAACTGCTTATATTTATAGCCAAAGATATTCAAAAATCTCAACTCCCATCATTTTTCAAAAGGACCTAGGGTCGGGAAAACATTGTTCCATGATTTGTATCCCATCATCACTCTGTCCGGTATTTTTGTGTGTTTTGCCAAGCTTCGAGGAATAATATGAAAAGAAAATATGTCTAAACTGACATGGGAACGCATAAAAAGTCTACATGTAGATTTCTTGATAAACTTGGTACTTAAAATTGTCAGTAATTCGAGACTAACTTGTTCGGTTTGAGGGAGGACAAAGGAGCCCTTCATGTATGCGCAAAGGTCCGAAAATATTTACGTAACCTTCATAAACCAGGGAAATGTTGGTTTACTCAACCTCAAGTCTACAGCATATGCGGTGTGATAAAGGCCTGCAAGTGGCCGCCAGCATTTTTCATTTTGGAGTCCTAGTGTAAAATCTGCAGTTAGTTCTGTTTTCCTTAGATGCCATCGTTCAATTACATTTGAGTACATAGGCAATTTTTTGTTATAGGTATGGCAAATTGTGTTATTCGCTTATTTATTGGTTTTTGTGCTTTTGGTATATACCATTTTTTTCTTTTCTTCATTCCTCTGCTTTTTTATATTAACGAATAAATAAGTTGGAAAAACAAGAAACCCAAGAGTATATTAAGTGATTGTTTTATTTGTCTAATAGGACGGTGTCTTCTTTTGTCAACATAATTTTTTGTGTGCTTATTTCTTCAGTTGATTCGTCTCTTGGTTGTATAGCTATAGGACAGGCGGCAATAGGCACTCACTTTTGTTTGGCATCCATGAAGCCAATGTTGTCTTTCTCTACTTGATTAATGCTACAAAAAAGTGGCTTTCAAGCTTTGACACCAGCCTCAAGAATGTTGCAAGAATTTTCTCATAAGAGTAAAATAACACTTAAACGTTGGCTACGAAGTGAAAATTAGTCGCGTTTTCTTTCTGTTTTTGTTGCTCTCTATCGTTACTTCTTCGCTCGTTTCCTCCGGCTTTTTATATGAATTCTGTCTGATCTTTAATTATTTTCTATTTGTTTCTTTCTCTTCATCCATTTTAATCAACTTCTAAGACAGGAAAAAAACTCTAGAAAAACATTAATTGCCTTTCCAAAAGAATAATGCCCTTCGTGAAGCTTTTCTTTTTTTTTTTCTTGCCTCTGAATTAGCCAAAATTCAACATTTATAAGCTCGTATGGGTCTTTGTAATACTAATAAACCTGGATTTAAACGTTGTATTCATGGATTAGGAATTCAAAGAAAGGATGGGTTTATTTAAGTTTCAATTCTTGGGCACCTTCATCATCTGGGCACTCCTGTGCCCTTAACATTTAACATTTGTCGAGTGAAATGAAAACAACGATGTTAAGTCTGCCATATTGGCGTGATCCATTATCCTCCATCAACTTAAGCACTTTTCTGTGACATTTACTGATTAATCATCTCAGAAAGGTAAAATAATGAAACTGTTCTTCACATTGCATTGGAAAGGTACTGCACAAAAAATTCAAGTTTTAACTTAACATATTGCACAACCTGAGTGATGTTGGTCTTCTGTCTACATTGAATAACTTCATGAATTCCTTAATTTGTAATGTTGGATAAGTGTTTTAGATTTTTCATTTCGAAATGGTTTTAACAGTGAGTTCTACATTGTGCAGCTACGATTATTTTTGTTTGGTTCCCAACAAGTGTTAAGCTTGCTTGACATGACATGATATCATACATGTATATGCTGAAACATAGAATCCGAATTTGGCTACACATTTTAGCGCAAGTTTCTTGTACCCATACAAATTTCCATTTTTAAACGTTCCTAAACTAGTTTTCGTTGTCCTTAAAACATGTTAGCTTTGCTTATAGTGAGATGAAGTATTCTAAGGTTGACTGATTATTGCCCTACTCTTGTCAAAATGCCTTAAGTTGGATTCAGAGTATCCAATATATCAGATGTAGTAGTTCTTTAGTAATCCTCTCTGGCATTTCAACTATACTTTCCAATGAAATTTAATTTTCTTTTGCACAAGACCTATTTTGATGATTCCTGTATATGCCCAACATTAAGGGTTTCATTTTTCCCGATTGTTTTCAATGCAAACAAAAATCTAGAGATTAGATATTCCTTCAAACGTTTCCTATACAAGCAAAAAGATAATTGGCCTCTGTTTTTTCTGTTCTTGCATACATTGCTTGGCTTAAATACGTTTACTATGCTGCTGCTTAAATATGCTGACGTTTGTGTTAACATATCAAAATGATCCTTAGTTTTTTTTCCACTTTTTGTCTTGCATAAAATGATGTGTGTGCAGCTTCAGTAGGTGAAATACCTCGTTTATCTTTTGAAATGTTGAATACATTCTCAAATGTTTTAACGATTTGTTAAACATAAGCAACAGTAACCTCCCATATACTCGGCAATGTCAGCCTTGCCTATAAATAACAAATATTTCTCAAAAATCTGCCCAATGTGCAAGAACAGCTTGGAAAACTTGAAAGTAAAAAATCGTCCCTTCGGTATGTTTTTGACCCTTTTAAAATGGCCCTGTTTTGACTAAAACCGAATAACCTCCTTTCGCTATCTACTTTTTAACCTTCCTGAAACGATTACTGTAGACCAGAACATGCGGAGGAAATATCATTTTGTGCATGGAACATTAGTAACAACGGTTTCTGGAACATAAGTTAGCCTAAACAAATCGCGCATCAACAAATAGATGTGGACATTGTGAACCATATGGCCATTTTGAGGGGTTTATTGCCTCCGTGTGGCTTCTGTTTTGGATATGGCATATGTTTTTTAGGGGTAATTTGCCGTCAAAAGCATACCCTGGGTAATTTTCAAAGTTTCGAAAAAACGTTATAAATAGTTGATAGTGAAATCGGGGACCTTCAAATGTAGGTAATTTCGTTTCCCGCCTGTTTGAAGATGTCCTGGGAATATCTTCGAAAAGTCTAAAATATCAGTTGTTCATTTGTCAGAAATACTTCGCACCATTTCCTATGGGGAAAAGATGGAGAATTGCCTGTGTGGTTTCCTTTGAATTACTTAAAGCAATGCATGGAGGACCAGATTTATAAGTATATTCTAACGTATTGTATTATTCATATTTTGTTTTCTTAATGGCGTTTTTTTAACTACAATTTATGCCACATTTGTATTTCTCATTTTTGCAAAAATGTGTGCCATTTTGTCAATATAACTGATCTGGTTGGAATATCAGGAAATTTTTATAAAGATTCCTCCACAAATAAAACAAAAATTATGTTATACACACATTAACAAGTTATAATATAGACTGTATTTCCAAATCATAGTATATATATATATATCTAAATCGAAATAATACTCTTATGGAAATAAATGATTGTAAACTGATGACATAGTGAAAAACTAATATAAAGTTAACTGGTAATAAAATAATAATCAAGGTTACTTCTAATGGCAAATAAGACATGTAACCATGTTATTTGTTCAAAATACAACCAATTTTCAATCAATCTTGCAACTGTTTGGCAATCAGTTTTAAACAAAAGGGTATAGTGTAGCTTTTACACAGCATGTCAAACCCATTTTTATCTAATTTTCTGCGTATAATGCTCTGGTTGCAAGTTTCAAAATGTTTCCAAAGCATGTCAATGCACAGGATTCAACACTGGACTGGCATTGAAGGAATGAAGGGATTCACGTGTTAAATGATATGGAACCCATAAGAGAAACACATTTCTCAATGTAAACAGATTTAAGTAAACTTAGGAAGTTTTTAATGTTAATAAAAGCGTTTCATCTATAATGACATGGCTGTTTTATGTATGCATCCATGTGCAAGTTAGCCCCATAAAAGAGCTAATGGGGAAAACGTTACAAAATGAAGTTGAAGATTGAAGTTTGAAATTCGCCGCTGTTGAACGTCATTTCGCGATACTGTTGCCAGTGTCGTCTATGAAAACGAAAAAAAGTTTAACATATCATAAAGGCATGCTGGAAAAGTTATGGTCGATTTTCCACGCTTTCAGCCTTTAATACACTCGCTTTTAGCAAGCGTGAGTCCATTATAGCTGCAGAAAACTGGCTTCCTGAATGGCTTTACCACATGTTTCAACTACAAATGATAACTTGCTCCGTTTATACCGAAATAGCCCATCCAAGAAGCGCGCCCTATCTACCTTCCAACGTATAAATATTTGCATACAAGCGTACGCACGTTTATCTTCCCTGATATATTTGTGCTATTCAACATATGTGACTTAAATATTTCTCTGAAAGCCACACTTTACGCCTGAAAGACTGGGCTATCTCTAAACACATTCGTTTTGCATTTCTCTACAGATATGAATGCTTAATGTTACCTTCATAAATTTAAGGCCATTAAGGACTAGATTTATTGCTTCGGTAGTTTGTGCGTTAAAGGATGGAGGTTTTTCAGTGATGCCATATACTCCATCCTCACCTGTCGCTCGCCTCCAATGAAGATATTTTTTATATAAAATGATCTTTTTGTCTATACATCGAGCTTGATGAGGAAAAAAATATCATTATTTCGTCAAATCAATAGCAGCAGCTGTGGATTGAACCCGAATCGTTCAAATGGTGCGAAAATGCTCCGCATAAAATGATGAAAGAATTATGATGGAGCGTTTTGGGATACGTTGAGTGCGTTTTCTCGACAATGAATGATTAACAGTTTTTTTTTTTTTTTTTTTTTTTTTTGTGGAGAACAATCGCTAAATATATTCTCTAGCATTTTGGATGACTTATGCACGTGCGTCGGGGCTGAAGGTGCACCTAATTACTTTCATGCATTGTAACTTTGAACCGAAATTATAATAAATGCAAGCAGGAATTATACTTAATCACATTCTTTTACTTTTCTTGTCAGCTGAGAATTAAAGTGCTTAATTCGCAAAGTGTGTTCAAAATGCATGGGAGGAAGGTTTGCAACTATGCCGTATGGGAATTGAACGGAATTAGCCTCCCCGAAATACATTTAGCCGTTCACCCATTACAAATTCGTGTAAAACATGAGCTCGCATATTCCAGCGATGATTTTAATGCTCGAAAAATTGCTCTACTTTTGATTGGCAAGATTATAACATCTCTTGCATTTTAAATCATAACTGACTGATAACGACTTAATGGCTAAAATTCAACTTCAAAATCGTAAGATAGCATATTAGCTTTAGACAATGTAGAATAAATAGCATATTAGTTCCTTTTATGTGAGAGGCTAAACACATATTGTACAAACAATAGGCACGTTAACTAGGCTTGAATGTTATATATATATATATATATAGTATATAGAAATCCGATGAACATTTTTAGAGTTTTCTATTTACAATTAGTATACAGGGTGCCATGGCCACAAAAAAGGCCCTTTTTCATAAATTCATAGCTTTTTTTGTTTTCAATCAATGTAAATCAAATTTTGTAGTACGGATTGAAATGGCTGTTTTGTTCGTACTTTAGTTGCCTATATATTTGTGCATAATTGGATTTACTTTGATTAAAAAATGAAAAGTTACGAATTTGTTGAAAAAGGTTCCCATTTTTTGTAGCCACCTTGTATGAGAGCATACTGTAGTTTCAACCCTTCCACAAACATCCGTTGCAACACATTGTTCTGTTCGTTTGCATTATTGAGTCTTACATTAACCACTGTTAAAATACATGTTGTCGGTTTTTTTGAAATGATATGCAAATGCAATATTCAGTAATTGCGTGCGTATAAAAGCAAATTTCAGCTTTCGTTTCACGTGCTTTGCTACGATAAATAGGTTCTGGAAAATTAAATAAACGCAGTGGCAAACAAAATTAAATTTAGGAACCCCTTTACTATCAGCGAGGCAAGGAACTTCTCTCTCTTTATGGCTTTATATTCGCCTTGGATTAGTTTAGACATTGACAGAATCCTTCTTATTAACTCTTGCTAAAAGATTTAGCGCTATAGCAATTACGTAATTATTTCTAATGAGACAAGGATCACGGAACCGATTACACTTTGTATACAATACGCCCATTACAGCCGTGCAAGGTGATCCCATTTAATTGCACATTATTTGCGATTTTTTTCTTCTTCTTCTTGTAGTGCCGCATTTCATTTACCCCCTGAGATATACTTTTAATTCCAACAAATTTTATGGAACTAGTAAGATGACCGTATTAAGCTCTAGAGCAAACTAGTACATATAGATTGATAAGCTTTTCAAAGCTTTTTAAATATATACAAATGTATTTGTTTTTTCCATTGCTGAATTTTAATCACGTGTTGCCTTTGTGCAACTTCTGGTTCTTAATAATGTAATATCTATAGATCTGGCCAAAGCTAAGAAATATTCTGAATATTGATTTTTTTTTTCATATTAAACTTTAGTATATGTACATAGCTGCCTTTGCATTCATGCAACGTATAATGTTAATTATTTCAAATGTTGAAATTATGGTACTTAAAGCATACTAAAACGTTGAAATTATGTAATTAATGCTGCTAAAATGCAATCTTAGCCATCACGTTCATGGTAGTTATTATTCCTAACATTATTTTTACATTAAAATTTGCCGCATTTCCAAAAGGTATTATGAACGTAATATAGCATTTAGCCATTATAAAACTAACTAAGCTATAGAGAATTACTATAGCAACAAATCAGCAAATAAAGGCTAACGAGCATACTATGCTTTATGATCGTTATAAATTAAGCAAACAATCAGCAGTACAATTATATACAGGCATAATCTAAAGCAATGAGATTTAAGCCAGGCTCTGCTTCTTTGCCGAGCCATATGCGCATTATAATAATGCAAAAAAGCATTTCTGATCCTTCCAGCTTCAATCACATTCGTTCCCCTAAAACACACTCATTTAAATATTTGCACAAACTAATTATTGGTTTGGTTTTATTTCCCAGTCCGTTGCATCTTGATAAAATCACCAGATTGAATCTGACTTAAACCCGTAAAAGCAATTTGCGCTCAGCCATTATGGCTACATTCAGCCTGTTTTCACAATTTGCACGGCTATGCTGGTATTTGAAAGGTTACTTAAATTGCTAATGAAACGATAGCGTATATTAATACGTATAAAACAGCTATTAAATGTTTATGGCAAGGAAAAGTTCAGGGGTAAATGCCCCAGTGCCTGAACTCGTGTGTGTGTGGGGCAATTTTGGGTTAACATGCAATATGCACGTTTGTTTAAACATGTGCATTGCTATATTCTTTCTAAAATTGTGTAAATTGTGAGGCTGTAGCAGACGAAATTATGCTAATTTAACCTTAGATTTGAAAACTTTTTTTTTATCTTTTCAAGCAATTGTTTTTACGTTGATCATATAATCGCTCTTTCTAGAATGACAATTGAAAAGCTATTTTGAAATGTTATGACAGCTGGAGCACGAATAAATATGGTTTATGTTGCTTTCTACAGCCATTGACAGCTAGTAATCCTATTGCAGATCGATGTTTCACTGCCATCATCCAATAGTGATCCAAAGCATAGATTTATCCTTGTAGTGCATTTATAACCATTTTTTGAAGATTAAGAATGTTTTTAATGGGAAATTTGCTATTGTTCTCGATGATATATTCAAGTATTGGAGAGAAAAAAAAATGTCAACTTGCATCTTTGTGCTATTTCACCAACCATTTGCACTCACAAACTGAATCCCAAAAAAACACATCTAGGTTTTCGAGAAATGAAGCAATTTAAAACACGATTTCAATCCTGGGAATAGGCAAGTTTTTAAATATTCAAATACGTACATGTCAACATAACGTTTAGATGACTAAAATGGGCGAAATATACATTGTCATTATGTGTATATATATATATATATATATATATATATATATATATACGTATACACGCTGAATAATTTATTTATATGATTGGGTATCGAATACTCTTGAAAATCGGGAATTATGCTTGAAATTTGTGTTAAACGTCAGTTATGCTGGAATTTCTTCAGGAAAAACAGCAGCAATTTTTGTTAATTCTCTAGAAACAATTTCAGACTTGTGAGACCAGGGATGCAGTGGAAGTCTTTTTATAAGTTTAAGCTGAGTTGAAAACGCGATCACCAAAACCTATGGA
>JAQGBW010000508.1:0-40104 GCA_034698625.1 Julus scanicus | reverse complement strand
ACTGGGACTGGTAAAAATGTCCATTATTTAGAGGTGTCCGTTATTCGGGAGTGTCCGGTGAGGGAGGTACCACTGTATTTGCAATTTTCAAAATAACTTCTGTCATACGTATGACTATGATATGTATGAAAAATTGTGTATTAAAATTCCCCTGCTCGTATACTTGAAATGTCATAAAATTCTGAACGATTTATTGTAAGCAGGAAAAAGTGAAAAAAAAAAAATAAAACATTGATCCATCTAAATATTGACATGGGTTTGAGCATGATTTTTTCTACTGAATTTCTTTACAAAGTCGATTTAATCAATCTGTTGCCTGCATATCATGTGCATACAATTTTAAACAACGGTTTATTTCTTTTCCAGGTCCCAACATGCGAAAGGAGGTCACTAACAACAGGTAAGCGTTATTTCCACATTTAGCTAGTATTTTCGTAAACTTTCAAAGTATTTCCAACTTTTCGTGTTATTATGTGCTCTGAGGTCACAAATTCAGCGTTTGCTTTTGTGGCCCCTTTTGATAGCCATTGGCCATGCCGAGGCCGGAGTGCAACGCAGCGAGGCAGTCATCTGCAGGACAAGCACCAGACTGACCACTACGTGAGTTGCATTGCAGATCGGGGGGGTCAAGCCCCCCAAAACACGAATGAATGATTATTGGCGAAAAGGAAATATTTGTCGAGTGTAATTGCATCCAGTGTCCGGTTCTTCCCACCGGTCCATGCTTTCTCAAATTTCTGACAGTCTTTTGGTTATTAAACGGCGTATGATATTCCCAGATTGCTATTCAAACAATAATTCCATAAATCCTTCTTGACTTTAAATAGCCATTGTCCAGTGTTAAGACCGAATTTTGCCATTCATATCGATTTGGAGGCGCAGCGGCTCGGAATTAATTACTAAAGCGTGACCCCGAGGTCGCTCCAAGCAGAGAAGAAAAATTCAATTAATTCACGTTTGAATTGAAATTGGCATTTTTTGGAGAAACATTCGCAGAATTCCGTCATTTCTCTTCTGCGCCATTCGATGATAACAATGGGCCGAGAGTGACCTTTGGCATTTAACCCCCCCTAGCCCCTCGTGCCACCCCTTCCTCCCCTCTTATCTGCATAATAGTTTTCCATTTCCATGACCAGCTGACCCACGGCCTCTTCTACAACGGTACTAAAATCTCCAAAATCCCTCGGTTTTCCTGCCCAGAAATCCCAGATTTGATTGGAAAGGAAATCGCCGGGTTTCTTTTCAAATCCCCGTCTTTCGAACATGCGCGGAATGCAAATGTTGCGGCATTTGAGGGATTTCTTCGGTGCTTTCCAGAGGGGGGGAAATAAACAGCATAAAACAGATCAGTTTTGAACTCGTTACAAAAGTGGTAAATGGCTAATATCAAGGGAGAAGTCTTAGAAGATGTCAACTCTGGTTTAAGGGCCACAACTCAGACAGCTCATATGTACATTTCATATTTATCAGAAATATCTAGATCTAGATTGGTACTTAAAAGTTAGACCTTTCTTACTATCGCAATTGCCAAACGTGCATTGAACGAATCTTAAAGTTTATTTCTGAAATGATGGAAATTTCGAAACATATAAAAGTTTTTAAATGTTTATTAACTATCGCCATAGCTATCCTAGCTGTGATAATGCAGCTGGAGGACTATTTGAGTTTAAAATTAAAATAAACTATTCGTATAATTTTGAGAAATAAAATTTCCATTTTGATGTTATTTCTCAAAAAAAAATTCAGATAAAAATATAAAGTGATTGATTTTGTAGCGTTCAACTGTAAAATAAGTAGAACTAGAGCTGACCAAAATAAAGCATTAGTTATAGGTTCGATGTTGCTCTTCTTTTGTATTGTTTTTCGACAAGAGTGCTTAACATCTCTAATGACAGGACCATAACCATGTTTATTCAATTTACTTAAAAACCTGATTTTTCATTTAGAAAATTAAAGAAACATTATTTGCTGCTAGCATTTGCACTCTTGAAAAACATTGCTATACTGTGTACAGAAATGTATAAAAACTTGATCAGAAAAAAAGGAATATTACACATGTTTGTTTTAAAACTCAAAACTGAAATTGCACATTTTTATTAGAAAGAAATTTGATACTTCTCAAGAGTTGCCCAAAAACACATCGAACTAAAACTTATGTTATCCGTATTTTTATCTGTGACACAGTGTCTATAGTTTATGAATCGATTTCGTTCGTGCAAACATTCAGATTTCGCTTTCTCACTTTTGTCTTTCAAAAGCTGTACTAGTTCACTTTATCATCGCTTTAAGTGACTTTCCTTTTGCCCAAAAGGGCGGAATGGCCTGAGTGCATTCTAGTGACCACTGAGGAAAATGTCTGGTTTGCATTCATCTTATCATCCGCTGTCCATCCCTTGACCCCTCTCATCCCTGGCCAAAGCGTGAGCTCGCCCTCCTTTTCCACTTTATTCCCTTACATCAACCCTTCTTTCAAACAAAATCAATCAAAATTATCAGAATTCCGTTAGCATTTCAAACTCTGAAAATTTGCATCTCTTCAATTCTTGATCTCTCCGAGGATTGGTGCGCTGGACGCGAAGCTGCGAGGGATAATCTGGGGCGAGGGGTGGATTCGACCAGTGGCAAAAGGAAGGGGTCACTCAGTCGAACTTGGCAAGCTTAAGGGATGGTCAGTGGACTTAGTAATTCTAAGTTTGCATTTTAAAAAGCCAAAAATGCAGATTCAACGCTAATTTGCATGCGGCAAGGCACGCGACACGATGACCAATGGCCAGTGCCGGAGTGTGGGAAGCAGAGGGGTCGTTAGGGGGAGGGGGTTGGGGGAACGAAAGGGGATTGAGGGGACCTATGGGCCGGGAGGGGGGAGCAGAGAAGCTGGCAGAAGGAATGTTTTAAATCAGGACCAGCTCATTTTAGAGGGATGGTTGGGAAAGGGTCAAGAGGCTAGTTTAAATTTGAAATAGCCAGTCGGAAGATTTTAATGATGTTTATGCTCTCATCGACTTTTTAGAATGGGGACACTCATAAATGTGCTGATACGAGTCGAGAGGGAATGTTCAGAATCATGTAGTGCGGAATTTATGAACTAACATTTGAGTCACTGTTAAATGTGTATATGTTTATATAGGAAGAATACTAAATTTAAAATTGTTTTAAGAACAATTCAGTCTCATAAACGGTGTATTTTCATTCTCCATTACTAATAACAACAACAGTAACACTGGAAAGGTAAATGTTTCCATAGTTTTGTGACTTCCAACTGTGTGTTTGCACATAAGGACAACCAGTAATATTTGTAAGAGTTTAGTTTTCAATAATTCTGATAACTGAGATTCTAAGCAGAAATCAAAAAGTATACGTATATGGTCCAAAATGATCATTCCGCATTTTTGGCGTTTCAGGGGCAGACTTTCTTCAGCTTTTTACGAAAAACACACCTATCATCGTGTATAATCATTGACCACGAAAATAAATGGCCAGTTGGGAATATAAATGGTATCCTCGTGAATTTAAAGGGGCACAGGGACGTCGAGGGGGCGCTGCTGCTTTTGTGGGTCAGGATGAGATGCTAGTAGCATGCTATTGATTCATTTGCGGCTGAAAGCCAATGCCAAAAGCAGACAAAAAGGGAAGCTGGTCAAAAGGCATTCATTCATTCCAGGTTCAGCTTCTCTTCGCCAACGCATTTTGTATGGAGATGGTGGTCCCAGTGTCCAGCCCCGTTTCTCCACCGAGGGAACCGAAGGGGTTAGGTTGGGAGGGAGAGAGTTGCCAAGAGGAAAAGGTGAAAGGCTACACTATATCTCCACTCCTGTGTGTTGGAAGCGATATTGACCAACGGCTAGTTGCAGTGTTGGTTTTAAACATTCAGTTTCTGAACCGTGCAAAGGGTTTTGCATGGGGTGGAAAAGGGGTTGGGGAAGGGGTTTCAACACGGGCAGGTTTGAATACTGTTTAAAATTTCATGATAATATCAGTTCACAGGAGCCGAATTCGGTTGCTAGCAAATCCTCGCAGCGCTTTACGGTTTCGAAAGCAAATTTTGAAAAACAAAGCCTCGAAATGCAAATTTCAGACATCGATTTATCAATTTTTTAAAGTCCCTTTAAAAGGGAGTCTGGGAAAATCAATTGCAGCGCTATCCTGTCCTGCTAGTTCCGAGTTAGGGGGAATTAAAGCCGCTATCTTTTAGTTTAAAATTTCATAAACAAGTATTGGAAAACCAAAACTAGTACTGCTAGAAATAAGTCGAAAATATACTTGTATGTTGGATTACGTGTACACAAAAGTGCAAAACTTTACAATTTCTAAAAGTATAATTAAATCTTTGTTTTTTGTTTCTCGTTAAATATGGATCTTAGTGACTAATAAAAACATTTCAGAAAAGCAACACAATTCATTTTTCCTACATTTTTGTTTACGAAATTATCGCAATTGCCATCGTCAGGGGAGTTTCAATTGTTGACAAATTTAAATAAGGTTTATCTTAACATCAGCATCCTCCATTGGCATTTTAAAGTTAATCTCACTTAGTTTTAGCTTTAAGGCAATCGAACAATCATGTAAATTTTACTGAAATAAATGAATAATTTGCATTCGCCGCAGAAAGACCCTCTACCTGTTGGCAAGTTTAGAAAGTAAACAACAAGGTGACCATCGTCCACCATATTCCAATTGATTTTAATATTATGTAATGTGACATTTTCAGCATGGTTCCTACATTGCAACGGCCTTTTACTGCAGAAGCGGCCATGTTGGAAAAGCCATGTTAAAGGCCCCTTACGCACTTTCCTTGGACTTGCTTGTTGGCGTCCATCATGTTTGTTGTTGTTGTTAACGACCATTAAGGACTTAAAGAGAAAAATCGGGCACTTTAATTGAAACTTTTAATACTCATTAGATGAAAATTAACTTTGGTGAAACGCTCCGAGCGCTATAATATACCATTACTGGCATTTTGAATCCTCATTATAAATTATTAAAACTTTGTTAAACTGGCCATTATTTGATCTGGGCATTAATGAAATTTATGTATACTGCATGATTTCCCGCTGTTAGAAATAACTTTGGAATAACCTTAATATTAAAATGAACTTGTATCTAGTAAAATGCGAGTTAATTTAATACAGCTGATAAAAATTAATAACCAGTAAGGGTCATCCATCTCATCCTCTATAAGGACCTGATCCACAGTTAAAGTCGCTCCCGAAGCCGTTCCTCGTTATTAACGAATAGCCAAAGCGCTCCTTACACACCCAATTTCACACTGCAACATGCATTAGTATAGTGTATATATTTTTTATCTATTTAATGCACCCGTAAATTAATGACAATGAATTTTTTTCTCCTCATTAACGTAATTCGGGGTTTCAGACTCGTTTTACTTGGCCACGCCCAGTATATTAGCAGGCAGGGATAAGGGGGATCCCAGGGTGGACTACCACACTATACGATGTCTAAATTGCTTTCCTTCTAATAAATAAATATTAAATGTGGATGCGAGCGAATGAAATATTATCACCGGAGTCGAGTGTTTAAAGAAGATAATTCCGACCAAATTAATTCACACACACAAAAATGGTGCATCTCCTATTAGTATTTCTAATTTTGAACAAACTGCCTTTGAGACAATGTATAACTTCTTAACAACTGTATTTTTAACATTGTCAGCAGACAATTAGCATTTGAAATTGTAAAAAAAAAATTCGGAAAAAAGATGGAACTGATGTGTATATTCTTTTTGGTCATATTTAAGGCGAACCTATTCACTAATTTGCTTATTTATGGACAGTATTTTTAAGATATATCCAGCAGTTCCCCGTTAAATCCTATATAAAGTTTCCAATTTTTGGGTTGAAATTTTGTCTGAACCTGCTGTTGCGTTGCACGGTAGCAGACTGCCCCCGGGCTTTTATGATGTGGGATCAATATACCAATTGAAATATATTTAATAACACGCGTTCCGCTAACCCTACTTTACCGTCCTTTATGATATTCGATATTAAAATAATATATGGACGAGGAAGGAATAAGTTACACGGGGGATCCGGGGGTCTACCTACCTGCCTTACAGTTAGTTATTTCAGCATCTCGCCATATTTATTAAATACACCAACTTGCGTTTAATAAAACTCTGCGTAATTGCGTTAACAATGACAAATATGTATTGACTATCAGTCTGCATGAAACAGCTTTGCCTGTGATATTAATTCATAGGAGAAATAATAAAAAAAAAATTATAAATGAAGTAAACGCGGCATCATTCGTTAGTAATTTACCCATCAATTTGTTCGGCTTATTATACGATGGCTTAGCGGTTGATTGATTAATACATTTATTAAACGTCATTTACATTAAGCTTGCCAAAGGGGGATTAAATCAAAATTGAGGGGATATGCGTAAGGGCTTTAAAAATTTCCCAGCTGCATTGCGACCGATGGGGCTTTTTAAAAGAGGAATGTCGTTACCAAAATCTGCATATCCCTGGTTGCCATTTTGGCAGAGACTAAACTAGTTTAATTTCTAGCTGTTTGAGGCATGTAAAGTTTGAATCTGTGTCTGATTGAAATGTTCCTTGGTTACTATGACGACATATACAGACAAATCTGTTTTTGGATTCCTTTGTAGGACCACAGAACTAATTCAAATAGCATCGTGTTCTTTGAAAACTTTTGAAACGATATACCTAACCCATCCCTACCCCTCCAAAAAAAACCAACAACTTTTCAATTTCTGAATGACTATATACGGCCATTTACCATCGCTGAATACATAAAAAACGGTGTAAAGGGAAATTTAGTTTATATTTTTACAAAATGTATTTTCCCAATAGGAATCTCGGAAACATGTCAGCCTCCTGGTGGCGACAAATTAGCGTTTATCAAAGTTTCACACATCGAGCACCCCATCGATGTCTCCATACTACGCAGTGTACGTCACTAAAATAAAATTTATCCAGATTATATGGAAAGGCAACATCTAACACTGTTACTTTTCCAGGCTGTAGAGCGGAGGATGAAAAGATTATCGTTGTACCTGCATTTGCAGAATCAGTAAGTGAAGGTGATGTCAGGTGGGAAAAAGGTAAGTAAAGACGTATTTATTATTAACCGATGAGTCTCCTAGCTACAGCTCATCAGCTAAATCCGTCTTTTCTGTAATTTTCAGCCGTCGGAGATACCGTGGCCGAAGATGACGTTGTAGCCGAAATCGAAACCGATAAGGTCTGTATTTTTGTAATTACTCATTCTATCGCAACGGGGGTTTTCATTACGACAACCTTGTTGACAGTTTGCCTTTTGCATATACAAAACATCATGAATGATAACCCCTTTAAAGCTGGTAGAAGTTTGTTTGTCCGCCATTTTGAATTATTTTTATAGCCAAATTTGATTCAATTAATGGCTTTCCAATGATTTTGTAGTTGACAAACGTTGTCAATTCCATTGAGTTATGACAGAATCTAAAGACATATCCAATGCACATGTTATTAAGTTTTTCACAAGAGTATTTTTGCAAGGATTTTCGTTAGTGTTAAAAATTAATTAATATTAAAATAATTAAACTTGAATTGAAATATCAATTTAAAAATAGTTTTAAACATTAATCGGTTTAAACAACAATACGTTTCCAAAATGAATACATCTGTCAATTAACACTGCATGAAGTGTCTATAGAAGCTGTTACCAATGTTCTGTACTGACTTTATGATCATCTTTGGCGGTTTATACAATTGATCCTAATTAAACAATAAGTGTATGTACCCTAACTGTGCTCGCAACATCCAGAGGTGATAACTTGATGGGGAATGGTTTGAAAAGATCATTGAGCTTATAACTAATTCAATTAGCCCAGAAGAATAAATACCAACCGAGCTAAATTTCGGTATAATTTCCAAAGGTGACGTGTCTTTCGCCCGGATGGCCCTTATGACCAATCAGGATGCCCCGGCCGGACCCTTTAATGACAACTATGCTAATATCCGCGGGCCTCTAGTCTTAATGAATATTAACGCCGAAACGAAAACGCTAATTATTCAAATTATGTAAACAGGGTTGTTTGGATTTCGTTTACTTTGCAGAAAGCGAGTAAATGAGAGGGTGGCGACAGCAAGGGATAGTGGAGTGGGTTAGGTGGAGTTTAGCCGCGCCTGGACACTGGTGTCCGATCGAATGGCCATTGGTCCACAAAGAACACGCTTGAGTGCAGGCAGGGGGAGACGAAAACGCTTTTGAATAAGCGATTTCTGAGGCACGCCTTTTCAAAATAAACAAGAGTTGGTGGTCAGTCGGCCTGGTCAATGTAGGGCTCAAGAAGGAATACTAATTGATGAAGCTGCTTGTTGTCTTTGCATAAATTAGAACGGACGAGAGCATTTGGTTAGTGCCACTCTTGACGCCTTTTGGGTGTTGGGTGAGCCCATCGATCTCACTTCAGATGACTTTCTTTGGGGGAAGGGGGACTTGTGGGTGTTCGAGCTAGAAAATTACTAAAAGATCGAAAAGCCAACATGGACGTCAGATAACTCATTGGCTACGTATCTAACATGTGCTCAGGTAACGCCCACTCTGATAAACACAGACTTCTGCAATGCAACACCATTTTATCTTTGACATATATTGTCAATAAAATTAAAACTTCGCCAATTTTACTAGTGAATAAAACTTGGGACATTTTAATAATTGGATCATTGCAGTTAACGAGAAGCAAAATTATAACTTTGAGGCACTTGGGCTCAATGCTTGAATGTGCCGAAGGGTCGAAACTGTATCTACAATACACCATAAACTGTTTGTTGTAACAAGCTTTGTTTGTGAAACACCATTGTAACCAGAACAAAAAATACATTCGGCATGCCGATTTCTTGCCTGACGCACGGTCAATTTCCCCGAGAGACCATCTCACCGACAATGCGTTTCACTTTCCATATAGAGCCTCTCTTTTTTCACTCGGCATCGACGGCCCCATATGTTTGCTCGTCAGCCTGGCTTTTTCGGCCAATTTTGAGCGAGGGAGTCGACCAAAACCATTCCCAACCCTTAATGAATCAGAAAGTCATGCATTTTTTAGTTTTTTTTTGTTTTTAGACGCTCTCCCCCACCCTTTTCTTCCGGCTCCTGGGATTAGCTGAGTGTTCTACCTGTTGCCCGGATAAGGCAACAGTCAGCGGTACTTTGGCCGTAAATTAGCATTTTTGCCAGTGGAATCGATGGATGGCGAGGTGGGCGTGGAAGCCACCAGGGACGCTGAAAAAGCTAACAACGCGACTCTAAAGGGATGACAATTAAAAGGAGCCCGTGCCGGATGCAATCGCAGATATGGCAGCTACTAAGGGGGCCCACTGCCAGGCCCCTGACCACCGGTTTTTGCTTCTTCCCCGTGCATTTTTCTTTTTTTTTTTCCTGCCAAGGTCCCTAAAGTCTGGCAGGCAATGCTCGTTAACGTCCATTTGATGCGTGCAAGCCTTGGGTGGGGTAGGTGTGCACCTTGTTACCGGCAATTTTATTGTCAAGCTCGTTCGCTTGATGGCATTTTGGTAAATGCCTAGAAACGTTAATGGAGCAGTCATAGTGCCTCGTTAGAATTGCTTAAATACATGTACAGAAATGTCGATGCAGAAACAGAAAGATTGACTAAAGAACTAAAGTTTGCAAACAAGTGCTACAAATGGTCACATGACAGGTTTCTACTTTAAAAGAGAAAGTCGCATCTGTCAATTCTGGACTAACATTTGTCCAGTGATGTCATGCATTTCAAATTGGTGGTTAAATTAATCCTCTGCTGCTTATGACAAGCCATCTATATTACCAACCACATCACTATTGTTCCCCAATACAGTATCTATATACAAATGAAGTGTCTTGCATACATAAGGTATGTGGGGGGAGGGGAGGGGGTGTCCTAGGTTTTATCAGCACCATGGCGGGCAAGGATGTCCCTACCGAGATAAACTCCCATTTTGCTAATCCTCTTTAAGTAACCCTTGAGATCCTCTCATCAGTTCCCGGTCCCGAGCCAGATTCGACTAAATCAAGCGCAAAACGACACCCGTGTCAATTCTCTTTGACAAATTGCTGGAAACGATGGATGGCGCTCCCAACGGGGGTTGGGGCGTCAGTGGCGCCCTCTGTTTCGCTCAATTTTTCAACAGGGATTAGTGGGTACCGAAAGGCGTACATGCCTCACCTGACGTTTGGAATGATTTCCCCTCAATCTTCTGCTCGCACATTTTTCCAATCTGGCAAATGTGAACTCGATTAGCATCTTAAAATTAATTACTGTAAGAGGCAAGGACGATCGAATGTCCAATTTTAGCGTTTTGACTTAAAATTTCAACTTCAGAATCCATCGAACGCCTCTCGTGAGTCTGGAACCACGGCCCTGTCCTGTCTTAGCTCGGTCTTAATGTCTTCTGACAACTTGGGACGCAGATGGCTAATGACCGAACATCGCACGAGAGTTTATTATTCTTATAACCGAGTAAGCCTCTCATAGTCTCGGAACAATAACAAAATACGGGGGAAATTGGTGGTCCAATTAGCCTTTCAAATTAAAAGAGAGGAGGAGACGTCGATTGCGAGCGCCCACTTCTTAAGTAGATTGAAACTTCCCCCTTGTAATTGGGGATTTTAAGGCGTGTAATTAGCTACTGGCCACTCTGCGATCGCAAAGTTTGTCAGTTTCACTTTGATTGAAACATCTCGGGACATGTAATCCGTCATCGTATATGTCGGGGTTAAGTAGCGGAGCACGGTAACCCTGCTGAACCCAAACATCGTGAGTTTGATATTTTCTGAACACCTATCTAAACTGTTATTACATGGCATGGTCAGAAATTCAGGGAAACTAGTTAATAATATTTCTTTGCCAAATGATATTTTTTTTCTGTTAGTCAAACTAGTACTTTTCCATACAATTTAGTAATATTTTAATAAATTATACTTTTTTCAGACCTCCATTCCCATTCCCGCTCCATTTTCTGGAATAATAGAAGAACGTTACGTCGAAGATGGCGCCACCGTTCAACCTGGCCTTAAATTATTCAAGCTGAAGCGAGCCGGTAATTCACTAAGCCCAGTTTCCTGAAAGTTACAAATTGGGTAAATTTTTAACCGAATTTTATTATTTCAATTTCTCTTAGATGGGGCCGTTTCTACCCCCAAAGCCAAGCCCGCAGCAGCAGCGCCGCCACCATCATCACCCCCTCCTTCTCCGTCTGCGGCTGGGGCCATTCCCAGCGCCCCTCCTGCTGCACCACCCACTCCAAGGGCCCCAATTTCTTCAACACCCGTGTCAGCCGTGAGACCCTCGCCAGCGGCAGCCCCGCCTCCACCCAAGGGTGTTGACCCATCCAGCAAGATCACGGGTACAAGAACGGAACAGAGGGTAAGGATGTAATTGAATGCAAACGGGTTCTTATACTGGTGTAGGGTCAACGCTTATTGGACGTGCTCATGTATGCAATTGCTTGAAATCGTCTCATTAGACAACACCAGATGGAGCTCTGAGCAGTGCTTAGCAGCGCCCCTAGTGGCTTGGTTTCGTACTATAATGCATCACCTGCCACAAACCTTGTTGAATTTCATTAAATTGTCACCCTGCTGTTTAAATACAAGATGACAACAGCCATTATCGAGCTTGAGATCGATCTCAAGCACATAGAATGTAAATGTATCATATAATGAATGTTCCAAAAATGTTGAAGCGCGTACTCAACATGTATCTAACCCGCCACAGTGGCAAAAGCATGTGGTCGACTTGCGAGCGTCTTTAAATTTCCGGTTGGCCAATCACGGGTGGGGGGAAGCGTAAGCTTAAAAGCGGTTTACCGTCAGCTCTGGCGCTTTTAAAACTGGACTTTTTCGACCCTACAGGTCAAGATGAATCGAATGCGGCAAAGGATTGCACAGAGGCTGAAAGATGCTCAGAATACCAATGCAATGCTGACCACGTTCAATGAAATTGACATGAGGTGCGTACAGTTTCGTCCATTTCCGCTAATCGAATTTCAGTAATCTTTCACCGACCCGCTGCCGCGCATATTTAATTAAAGCGGGCTTCGATGAAAGGGCAGCGCAGAGTGTTTTCATACTGCATTTTTGTTAATTTGCCGTAGCAACGTTATGGAAATGCGCAAGAAGCACCAAGACGCCTTCGTCAAGAGACATAATATCAAGATGGGCTTCATGTCCGCATTTGTCAAGGCCAGTGCCTACGCCCTGCAGGAACAACCTGTTGTCAATGGAGGTAGGTGGCGCTTTTCATTGGTTGTTTGGCCATTACTCAGTGATACAATTTAATACCAAATGTGGCAAAAAGGCCACTTCGCCTTCTGTTTCTATTCAATCAATTGAAAGAGCAATCCAAGTATGCAAATTTTGTGGGAGACGATTATTTGGAGACATGTTAATGGTTTTAAGGGAAAAAAATAGTTTTCTTGACAACACCTGTATTTTTTTATATTGGTTATTAGTAATTTTTAATGTATTTACACCATCATTTATCAGCTGACTGAGGTCTGCTTCATCAAGATATGTTCACATTTCTAAAGTAGTAAAAGTACTAGTTTCTGACATTTACATTTCCAGTGATTGATGGTCAGGATATTGTATATAGAGATTATATCGACATAAGCGTGGCAGTTGCAACACCAAAGGTAGAAATACAGAACACTGAATTAATCTAATCAACTGAACTCCATGTCATAACCACGTGATCACTTTTTCAGGGGCTCGTGGTACCTGTCCTTCGAAATGTGGAGCAATTGAACTATGCTGACATTGAGAAGGGAATCATGGCTTTGGGAGAAAAGGTGAGATTATCTATGTGACCAAAACTTTTAAACTTGGCAACAGCACAGAAAGCTAACATATTTTTTTCTAAAATGTATATTAAGGCAAAAACCGGCTCGCTAGCCATCGAAGACATGGATGGCGGTACCTTCACCATTAGCAATGGAGGCGTTTTTGGATCAATGTTTGGGACCCCAATCATAAACCCACCTCAGTCGGCCATTTTGGGAATGCACGCCATTATCGAGCGCCCTATCGTCATTGCTGGAAAGGTAATTTGATAAAAGTTTTATGAGCGATTTTATAGAGCTCCATTTAATCGCAAATTGTCTATTTGAAGTCCGATAAACACGGCCATTTATTGTGAGAGCGCTCTCACAATAAATGGCCCAACTAAAAATTTAAAATTAGGTGTAATTCAGCATGTTCAAACTCAACAAACGGACGCTTTTTTGAACAATGCACCAGCCATACTTTTACAGCTGTAATGCTTTTCGCTTTAATTTCAAACTTATTAAACACATTTTCTAATTGTTTGTTTTTATTTTTAGCTTGAAATCCGCCCAATGATGTACGTTGCCCTTACGTATGATCACAGGCTTATTGATGGCAGAGAAGCAGTTTTATTCTTAAGAAAAATCAAAGCTGCAGTTGAAGATCCACGCGTGATACTACTAGACATTTAAAACGTTGAAGTTGTAGATTTTTCTTTTTCGTTTCGTTTAGTTATTTAGCAAACTTTAGTGCACAAGAAAGAATGTAGGCCTAATGTCACTGAAATACTTCCCAAAGGTAATTGCAAATTTGTTTTCAAGCCTAGCCATGACATTGGGAATTTTCATAATTCTAGAATATGCGCTCACTATGAAATGACGTGAGTTGGCATTTTCCCCTCATGATTTCCACGTTTAATTGTTATTTCTCCGACCACCCGCATCGCGAATAATAACTAAATATTGAAATTAAGTTAATCGAAAACTCACCAAATGGAAACGGATCATCTGGAAAGGCCGCCATTGAATTGTTGTTTCGGTACCAGTGGCGCCCTCAGATGACAGAAGCGTTGTTTTCTTACGGAGACCGCAAATGGACGCGCTCATTTCAAATTACATAAAACTTGCAGCTTAAAAAAATTGTTTAAAAACCAAATGTTTTTTTAAAACGAATAAAGTATTCAAGACGCAATCTCGTTGATTTCCTGTTTACGTTAAATAATGTACAAGATTTTAAGTTTAAATAAGAAATGTTGGTGGAAAAAAATCAAGTCTGAACTTGCCTTAACTTGTACAAAGTTGTCCATAATTACGATGGTGACTTCAGAACTTCGATTGTCTGGTTTCATCTCTTTAAATCTGGGGTCGGTAACCATTTTTTGAAGAAAGGCATCCTAACTTTTACAAAAAAATGCCTAAACATTTATTCATGAAATTTCAGATATACAGTCATAGGATCAAATTCCAGATATATGCTTTAGCATCCCCTTAGAAAAAACAAGCATTTCTTCAGCTTTTTAAGGAATATTGAATTTTTAATAAATACTTTTCAAACACCAATAAATTAAACAATAAATTAACAGCTTTTGCCAAACAAATCCCTTCTAACATATCCATAACAGCGTTTTCTAGCAGGTGTTCATCTCTTTACCGTCAACTCACCGCGGAAACTGGTTATCCGAATCATCCGCTCGATTTCAATTCACAATTTTTTCCGGTAAATCCTTCAGCGCAGTAGCAAACGAAATCGCCATCGGCTTTTGGACGACTTATGCAAGTGCCTCCGTTCAGGCAGGGAGAATTAGAATTGCAATACGTCAGCTCTTTAAAAAATATGTGAAAATAATTTAGTATTTGGAAAAAAAAAAAAAAAAAAAAAAAAAAAAAAAAAAAAGATGTTTGCATACAAATTTTAAAAAAAGGTTGCCAAAAAAAGTACCTTCGTCGCAGCGCATTCCACCCCAGCCAGGCTGACAAGTGCATTCCCAAGGTTCGGTACAATTTCCATTTTTGCATCCAGGGTACGGCACACACTGGTCACAGTTATCGCCAGTCCAACCAACGCGACACCTTCGAACAGAAATTCAACTGGTAAACTTTAACGTACTCTACGACTTCGTTGGGTTAATTAAGATTTCCAGAATGGTGAAGACATTACCTGCATTCACCAGGGCGGGAACAGGAGCCGTGCAAATGATGGCATCCTTTGGTACATACCGCTGACAAATAAAGTTACATCAATTTAAGAAAGGTGATTGGTTAAGACCGAATGCATGTTTGCAAACGACTTTAACATAACTTTAAAGTAAATTTAACACACAAAAATGTGAATAGGCCAACGTTAAAAATCAACAAACAAACAAACAAACAAAAATGTGAGACATGCATACATGTTTAATACAAGTTTGTCTTATTAATATTGATAACTTACCTGTCTCACAAAATAGACCTTGCCACCCTTTTTCGCAGCGGCATTCAAATGGTTTATTACAGGAACCATGGGCACACCCAGGAAGGGGTTTGCATTTTTCACACAGTTCTCCATCCCATCCTATACGACACCTTAAAATTGAAAATAAAGTTTTCAGCAAAAATTTAAAATCTTATTTTAAACTGAAAATTGTACAGATTGGTACGTTTAGGTTGCTTTGATTCTAAAATAGTTTAAATGTAATTACTGAGTGATAAGTTTAATATAATCCAATGTAAAGATTCAGGAAGGGTGGATGGGCAAAATTCTCAATGTCATACCCACTTACATATTCATTCCAATGAGTTCTAACTGTTATTGAATAAATAATTGAAAAGGATTTAAAATAATATTATGTTTCATCCTTGATTGAAACAAGCGGAAAAATCTAATCAAAGTATAAACATGTCAATAAATATAAAGTGCTGAATCAGTTTTCCTCGTTAAAGTTTTCCCTTTGAATTTTAATTAAGCATACTTCCTGCCATTATGAAATCTACAATTGGAAATTCAGTAAATATTCACTGTGCCATAGACAAAAATTGGAAATTACAATTATGTTATCTATTAAAATGTAAAAAAATGTTTTGTTGTTCTTGCCAACTAATGTCATGGGGCATTACAAATGGCTTTTAAAGAGTAGTTTATTTAGCCCAAAATAGAGAAGAGCAGTTAATTGTGGTTCAATTAAGATATAAAATTGAGATTTTTCAAACCCCTTTTTCAGTATTTCAGAGCAATCATCAAGCCTTCTCATATCTATATGCATAACATTAGCCGGGTGTTAAAAAACCCGTTTATGTCATAATTGGTCGCCCATGCAATTACATATGACCCCGAATCCTCCAAGGCTACTTCAAGTACTTGTATGTCCAACAAATCTTGGTCATGCGAAGACACAATGACCCATATCTTGAACCAATTGATAGTCAAAACGGAATTCTTAACTAATCTGATGACCCAGTACCCCCTACCCACGGGGAGCAAAAATAATACCGTTCGTATTTACGATGCTATTTTATGACTAAAAATGGCAATGTCCGATAAGAAGCAGCAAACAAACCTCAAACTTATTATTTTGTAACTTGAAAAAACAGCACAGAATCGTAAATTGTTACATTAAAAACAAAATAAATAAAGTAAACGTGAAATGTTTCTTAATTTTTCATGCAAGAATTAATGGTTCAAAAACTATTAAGAACTCCTAAGTCATTCATAAAACAATTCTTTAAAAAAAAGTTCTCAAACTTGTGAATTTCCTTCATAAAACAATTCTTCAAAAACAAGTTCTCAAACTTGTGAATTTCACATTATTTGTTTTCATTTGTTTGTATTTTGTTTTAATCGTCAAATATCCTAATTAGAGTTTGGTACAACACACTACAAAGTGATGCTTACCTGCATTCGTTGGGTTTTGTGCAATACCCCCTGGTGGAATGGCAATCCTTTTTGCATATGGCTACGAAAGAAATAAAATCAAATTAAAAAGACAATTTATGGTTCATCGAGTGGGTGCTGAGTTACACATTTTGTCATTATGCAAATCAAGTAATTTATTTAATTGTCGACCCAATTTGACCTGCAAATCCGGGCCAATGGCGTCCCACCTTTCCCCCACACTGAAACGAGGGCGGATTTCAGAAGACGATAAAAAGGCTGCGACTACTTACGGTCGGAGCAGAAGAGGCCATCCCAACCATCGTTGCAAGAACACTCAAAACTGGAATTTCTACAGATGCCGTTGACACAGCCGTACAGAGGGACGCATTGATTGCAGTGAGGACCAGTCCAACCTGTTCAACGCAAATACAATGATGAGCAAGAACCATGGCCGGGTATCATTAACATTCAAAAGCATCCAAAGTTATACGAAACTTTTTTTTACGATAGAATCAACTTTTCTAAACGTTATATGTATATATTTAATGGTAAACACAAGTTTTTTTATGTATTGCAATATCACTTTTTAAACCTTACTTGGAGTTGTTCATAAAAGTTTTTGGGTTTATTTTTAAAAATAAGTGTATTTCAATAAAAAAAATATGGGTTGCTAAATTTATGTAAAAATAAACAAAATAAAGATTTTTTTGAAAACGAAGTGGTGCAATGTATTACCTAAACGACAATGACATTCTCCAGGACGGTTGCAGTATCCTTTTTCTGGGTGACATCCATCTCGGCATATGGGGTCAGTACAAGTTGGTCCAGTCCAACCGGTGCGGCATTCCTTTTTACCCTCGTGAGTGCAGACATAGTGCCCGAAGTCATTATTTCGATCTAAACACATCTATAAAATTGGAATCAGGCATATTAAAGTTGGTTCAATCACCCTTGCCCACCATATGCTTATTTAAATAAATATCATTTTCAAATTTGTAAATATACTATCAATGGCTTTTAATAATAGTCTTGGTGACTGTACACCTTCTTATAAATAAATTACTTGAAGACATTTTTTCGTAATTTGAATCAATTATCCGCATTTTTTACCGTACAGTCTTACTTTCTTGTGCTTGCAATTATTAAGTAATGAAATATCTTTAAAAAAATGTATGAAATCAAACATTTCCCCATTTCTAACTCGTTTATCCCATGATTTGATGTGTACAACTTGTTTTAAAATATACAATGTCAATAAAACAATTCTATGTGAATGTTAAAGTTTAAATATAAGAGCATGAAAGCCAGACATCAAAATTTGTAAGTTAATAGAATGCTTCATGATTCATCTATTATCATTTTTATTAGTGTGGTATGATGTTGAAATGCATTCTAAAAGTAAGTTCATTATGATTATCATCATGAGCTCAATGTTATTTTTGAAACCTTTAATTCATTTTTGAAAAATATATTAAACCTTTTATTTTTCAAATCCGGAAGACGGTAACTTTATATATATATCATACAAGAAAACACAATGGTTGTTTCAAAATACCAGACATTTTTGGACGAGAAGTTTAGATATAAACAAAAATGATAAAACTTAAAAAATAACAGAAAATAATGACTCATTTCTCTTCGTCTACATAAAAATAAATATCGTAAATAAATGCAAATAACTTTTAACAATAAATAAAATAAAAAATTTGACATTCAATTCCATCCTAAATTCCCGATAACACCAACTTCCTTATGAAACAAATTATTTAATAGACAAAATCCTAAGTAAAACAAAATTCAGTTAAAGTGTCTTTCAAATAGTTTTAAAAATATTAAATTTTTTTGTAGGCAGCCTTCAGTTGTACGTACTGCATCAGAAACTAATTTATTTTCTGCTGGGTCAGCGAAGTGGTCGATATCCGTTTACGCTTATTACCCCAGTATTTAGAAGTAAACCAAGAAAAACCAGTAACACACAACAACAATTTAGAGGTAACACCTAGAGGTATTAAAAATATAAAACGGCTTAATTTGGCAAAGAACTTGGCAGAGATCATGTGGAGCTATAAATGGAGGTGCAAACGACCTTAAATTTTGTGTGGGGAGAAAACCCTAGTGAACCAAGAAAATACCTGAAGAATAATGTCATGACCTGATTGTATCGAACGGAAACAAGATTTAAATGTCGTAACTGTGAATATATAACATATGTACAAAAATATAGGGATGGCGAATCACCATCCAAAAAATCCAAATAAGGTTTTTACGGTGTTCAAAAAGTCCACAACTTTACCTAGGCGTTGGCTGATATTTCTCAATGCTTCCACTGCAGAAACCAGCATTGGGTTAACGTGGGGTCGCCAATTGGCAATCACCGCAAAGCGACTCTTGCGTTCAAACCCACCTTGATCGTTAATGCTCCGTTTAAAAAGTCTAAAAAGTCGCACCTTAGAACAGTTGTTTCCGTAAAAGGCAGTCTGGCAGCTGACCCTCATGACATACTCAAAAACGGTGCTGTTGCTCACATCCCGTTCTTTTTTCCATCCGTCGGTCACTTGCAGGGATTTCTGCTGATTAGATCGGGATATGAGGCGTCCAGGAGTGCCTTGAAAATAAATGAACTTAGCTATATATAGTTTATAGTAGCTCTATATTGTAAAATCATTCTAAAAGTGGAAATCTTTATTTACCTCCTATAAACGTGGCGTTTTCAACTTGATTAGTTTTGTGCCACGATTCCAGAAGAATTCCAAATTCATCCTATGCGAATCAAAGAAATTGCTTATTACTTGTTGTTATAGATATTTCAATGTAACAAAACCAATTACATGAAATTGCATATGAAGAATGGGAACATAAAAAACTACAAGGGGGAAGGGGGAATTTTATCACAACCAATTTTCAATTATTTATGTATTTAACCTCTAATGAGTATGGAAAACACTTTAAAGTAGGGAATATATAATAAATAATAATAAATATTTTCATAAAATATACACAGTTACGTGACATTTACATGAAAGTAACAACCAAATTCTATAGCTTCACAATTTAGTGTATCTAATAAATATATTAAATTAGTTTTCTAATAGCATTCTAATAAAACATAAAAGTTTAAGTTTAAAGAATTCGGCAGCATGTAAATTTACACTGCATTTCCGTATAATTTTTATTTTTATTATTATTATAATTATTATTATTTTTATTTTTTTTTTGTGACGCACTATAAAAAGTATTTCATCTTGGCAATTTTGTTGGTTAAATGTACAGTTTTTTATAACTTTTGAAAAGTCTTCAACGAAAAAACATACGAAAGTTGTTCCCTTCAATTTTCTTGCAGCAGTTCATATGAGGAAAACTATCACGCCCAAGGACCACCTTTCGAAAGCATATATAAATATTGTCAAAACACGAATTTAACCACTTTGAGGTGAATGACCGATTGATTCAGGTGAAAGACAACCACAACAAAAGAGTCACGTTTAAGTAAAAAATAAGTAGCAATTTATAAAAGGGGGAAAGTAAATACAGGCAAGAACAATTTCAAGCTGAATGACTCTAACAAATACCTTCAAAAAGCCATCATCATGAAGAAAATGATATATTGTTAAAGGTCATGGACATGTTGAAAAATGATATATGTATCAAGTAGAATATATCCAACAAATGCTTGCTAAATGACACTGCTTTATACTAAACATAAGTAAATTATACCATTTTAGAGAGCGTTATTTGGGATAAAAAACTAACTACTGGATTAACAAGTTAGAGAAAACCATAAATATTAATTTTAGAGAAAATATTTAATATTAAAATAAGAAAAAAATCTATGAAAAAACGTAATGCCTTTATATCGTCAGAGAATAATTAATTTTTATGGATATTCCTAATTTATCAGAAATAATGACATTAACTCTTCAACATTTCCCTGACAGATAAGATAATGTGTCCGACAAATATTTAAGTTTCAGCAAAGTAATAAAATTTAAAATGCACCTAAAAATTTACTTTTTTGGTATTCACAACCAAAATTCACTGTTTAAAAAAGTAAAAATGCATGAGCATTCTACTTACCACCCATGGAAGTGGAAAACGAAATTGAATGTTGAGGTTGGTCTCTTGTTGCCTGTCTCTCGACCGCCTAAAGACAGTATCTGTCACAAACACGCCGTACTTGCAAATGTTTAATTTTTCGTCGATGACAGTTTCTGTATTGTTAGCATCGGTTATACAGACTCGTAAAAAAGTATTGCATAGACTACGGCAATGGGTGGAAGAAACACGGTTTTGACAACAAGTGCCATCATCCAGTCGATTCTCCAGGTTTTCGAAAGATAACACGCGGATGTCCAATACTGCGTCCGCATTAACCTGCAAAGCAAACAAATTTCAAAACATGCCAAACTTTTTCCATAACCTTTTATGAATCTTTAATAACCGGTAGTGTGAATTATGGATTATTCTTATCATGAATTAACCGCAAAAATATTCCTGTTATTCTGCCACAAGTTCACCATAATGACACAAATAACGCAATTAAATCACCGATTAAAACTAGATTAACAAAAATTTCATTTTGTTTATATAGTCACGTCATCATGACTCCACAAGCAATTTAAAATCTTGTCCACTTTCAAATAAACATTAACTTGACGTTTTTATATTTCACGACGCATGTTTCAATATGTATTATATAATTCCACAGATATCATGTGTTTTACAGGGAAAGACATTAAAAGTATGAAAAACTTTATGCAATGTCAACAAACTATGTAGATCTTTACTAATATTATGATGATATTATTATTATGTGCTACACAAGCAACACATTTGTAAAAATAACACATAAAACATTGGTGTGTACCTTAACAATCAGTAAAAAACAATTTTAAAATGTACTTGTTTATATTATGCCAATTGCATGCTAACCAAAAGTAAACCTGCTCATTAAATTTGACGAAACATAATATGGGAAAAAAAAGACATTCGCAGGTACACGTTACATTATTTAATTAAAACATTAAAGATTTTGCAATAATAAAACTTACCTTATGACAGGTGACGACGGTTAAGATGACAATAATAAGAATCCTCCAAACAGGTAGGAAAGCAACATTGGCAAACATTGCTATTTCTGCAAATCTATTTAACACAAGAAAATAAATAATTTAGCGCGACTGAGACTTATTTGAAGCACTGCAGTACAGTTGCCCTTGAAAGACAAACTACCTTCCAAACAGGAAGAGCTGCAGAAGAGGTAGAAGGTAGGTGAAGAGCAGATTCCAGGAAATGTTTCTTCAACAGGGTCACGGAAAACACGAACGAGTCATTCACCGCTGCTTTTGGTCAAAATCTAATGAATGCGATAGTGATATGAGGAGGTGGGACCAGCCTGGCAAGAAGGCACGAAGGCAGAGGGGTCAAATCCACCTGTAACCTCCACATAATCACAACTGTAAACCAAACAAGGAGAGCAAAAAAAACGAGTGACTTTCACTAAATTTATGGGTTCAAATTGGCATCTATGGCAAAAAGCGAAAATCCTTCCGCGATACATGTTTTGCTGTCAATAGAAGTTGAATTTTGACCAACGAGCTTTGACCATCATGCCACATACGCGTTTCTGAAAAACCTAGCGCGTTATATGTCAAATCAACTTAAAAACATCATGTCCTGTAAGAAAAAAAATCCTCAAAGTTGGATCAGTCTCATAAATAACGTTTTGGTGTACATATTGTTGAAATAACAAGATTTCATTTTTTTCCTCAGTATATGGTGAAAGAAATCACACCATACTATGAAAAACCAGACTTGAAATACAGTAAAAAATAACTGTTTACTGTCGCAGATTAGTTATGCTTACAAAGTACTTAATATGCGCAATAACAAAATAAAACCATGGTTTTAACCCGTTTATGCACTTGAATTAATTTAATAACGAAATTTTTTAGCAATTTAGTATCATTTAATATCATATGAAATTCAAAGGCAGTTTCTATAAATCCAATTATTTTTACTGGTCAACAAATTTGCATAACTAAAACAGAATAGGATTTTTTTTGAATTTATTAGCAATTAAACTGAAAAAATAATATCGAACAAAAAATGTATTGGAATAAAGTTATTTCGATTTGTTTACACACAAAAAAGGGATTTTCACACTACATAAATCAATTGCATCATATGAGATAGATCGGCATCACAATGGCAGCAGTCCGCCTTCCAATTGTTTTATTGCAGATATTACGCACTACTGCTTTACGCTGCCATCCGTATCTGTACTAAAAGTTTCCTAAAATGTTTAAGGAAATTATTTCGTAACATTGTGATATTAAATAAGGAACATGACTGGTCATGACAAATGTAAAGCGCCAGTTTTTCTAAGCTCATGTAGCTGATGTCTGAAAGACCAATGGTGGAGAAAAAAGTTGAAATAGGTATAACAAACAGTAAATGTGACATTGAAATTATACTAAAAAGTACTGCATGTTTAACTCTGGAATTCGATTCAATTTCTAGATATAATCGAGGTTGGGGTTTCCTGGGTCAAGTATTTCTGGACACTCATCAACGCAATCTCGGTATTGGTTAGACAACCTGGTTAGTAAGAATAATGGGCTCGCATTGATGTCGTACAATAGTGGCACCTTCATTATACAACTCGCCATCTTTACAGCAAATCCAAACTCAATACCCACAATGTAGAAAATCCAATTCAGGTATTGTTTTTTAACAAGCATATACATAGATATCACAGCAGCAGCTTTATCACCAAACATCAGTTCATAGCAAGAAAATACCTATTTTTCAAATACTGTTGGTTCGCTAGACCAGAAGTTTATTTTAAAGTTTTACCTTGTCAGGCATAGTCTTTATTAAATTTGAAACATCGGCAGAAATAAAACGAAAAATCCAATAAAACTGAGTTTTGAACTATCCGTTCATTAAACCATAACTGATGCGAAACCAAGAAAACTTTCCTGAAAAGAAAATCAACTGTCGCTGTAATTGGAATCAGAAAATTCTTCAGTATAGTTAGAATAGTCCTTCCAAGATGTTGGGGATGTGGAACTATTTCCTTCACCCGAGTCAGAATCATTAAAAGCGTGATGTTGTTGCAAATCTGAGGAAACAGAAGAACTGTGTCCGTTTTCTGAAAATAATTGAGATGGGCTATCGTTAGTGCCGTGACCAGAACTAGGTGAACTAGCACAGCAGGTTTCGAAATCCGACAGAACTTCGACATCTATATCAACATTCGACATCGACGTTTCTGAATCCGAGCTTTGCAATTCAAAGCTGCTTAGTTTCGAAACAGAAGACGAAAGTACAGAACCCCGACCTGACTTGTAGGAAGTATTTGTGTCGCTTTCTGGATCTAGGGCGATCCCGCCATTGTCAGGATCAGAGACCACAACATCAGAAGCAAGGGAAATATCATTCGTATTGCATTCAAAGAAAACCGAATTATCCATGATTCCAGAATTAGCGTCACTGGAATCAGCGGGTTCCATATCAGATTCTTCATAACTTTCGTCGCTGGGTGCAATAAAGCTGTGGATTTGCCCAACGAAATTCGGCGATAATCTCGAAGGTAATTCATCGGTACCAACAGAAAAGTCGCCATCATTACTATAATCGCTGTCACTGCTAATATCATCAACGACTACATCAATATCATCATCCTCATCTGTATCAGAATCAGAAGAACTAGGAGAAGAAGAAGGGGATTCAAACTTACTTCCCAAACCTTGCATTGATTGCCTAGTTGAACTAGCCGCATCTTCAATAGATTTGTCAGAATCACTACTGCCGTAGTCAGGAAAAGAAGTAAAGCTATTATCCATAGAGTAATCTTCCAAACTTTCATCAGCACCTCCAGCAGCTAATACGTCATGAACGCAATCGCCAGAAGATAATTCATCGGTACCAACAGAAGAATAGTCGTCATCGCTTAAGGCATCATTAATATCATCAACTCCTACATCAATATCATCATCATCATCATCATCCTCATCTGTATCAGAATCAGGATTATCGATTCTGAAATAATCTGGAGTTCTTTTAGGAAGCCCTATAAAACACAAGATACCGAGAATTAAAATTCAGCAATGATAAGAAGCCCTGAATTTAAAATTTATATATTGAAACAGACCTTACCGGTGGCTCAAAATCACCATCAAATCCCCCAAACATCTGTCAGCATTGCAATATATGATAAGAATACAATAAGAGGCCATTTGGAGCATCGGCAACATATGAAACGCCTGATGCCCTAGCACCACTGTCCATTGTTTTCAACATAGACCATTGTGTAGATTTATTGTAGCATGACAACTTATCTACTTTTGAATAAGGGAGTTAATAATTCAAGTTTCCTAAAATGAGAGTAACAAACTCGCATCAAGATTTATAAGGAAGCCTGTTAAAGTTGTTGATGCTGACGATTGCAACTTAGTTAACAAAAAATTCACTTTACACCAGCAACTGTCGAAAAGTCCTGTTAAACTTGGCATTATTGCTTCGATACAAGGACGTTGAACACCAGTAAGGTCTATTAAATATTCAAATCAAGGCAAGAATTCCCTAAAATCTCTCTTTAATTCAAATCGTGACAATGCAATAGAGAGCATATAAAGAAACTTCACAATTAAAGAATATAATGAAAAAACTAGCAACAATTTAAAAAGCTCAAATGTTCTTAATATGCGCACAATAATTGATCGTAGAATAGAAACGTAAAGGGCAGGATTGAGCGAGGTGTAGCAATATTTCTAGACAACTGCAGACAAATTTCTTTGATGTAGAACAAACTTTCTATACCTCAATGCAATTTATCCCTAGAAAAATACAGAAGAGGCATGTGAAGAGCTACCCGTTGTTTGATTCTGCTCGTGCAAAGCGAAGTTTGTGAAAAGTTTGTCAACATTTTACAACACCATCGACATAATTTGAACACAAAGGTATGTGAAACTACCAATAAAGCGTTGTTTGATTACTTGGAATTGTGAAATATTATAATACTTGTGAACAAGTTGCTTGCTTGATGAGTTATATTCAACAGGAGAGCTAACCACCAAAGTCAGGGGATGAGTCTTCATCACCTACCTGGCAATTTAGTCTACGAGAGGAGGTTTCAACCCCCTCTAGGGATGTTTAATGTGTAACAATCTACACAGGCCCTCGGTTTAAAATCGTATCCGAAAGACTTTGAACAAGTAAGAACAATGTCCACTTTTAACAAATATGTATAGTTTGACTGGAAGTAACTAACGGATACAGGATTTTAAAAAAAAAAACAGGTTTTGTCCAACCAACCCTGTTTTGAACCGCTCAAAAATTTGGCAAGTCGATTCATTAATGGGGCTGAGGTTTTAATATCTTATTTACACTAACACTTTAATCTTATTAATATCACAGAATACACAATTTGGGAAGTTGTTTACAAAACTAACACAGTTAGATACAAGCATCATATTTCAGATGCAAATATTTTATAAATTTTTTATTTATAAACTAATTGTGTGATTCTTTCGAATTATTTGAAAATTTCCTTTACATTATCAATGAAGGTTTACAACCTTTACATTGCAATAAAAAGTACAAATTAATACTGATCTTATAAGTTCCATTTTTGTAAGCAAAAACCTGACTTTGGCATGGCTGTATATGTACCATTGCAACATTATCCCATACAAAGTATAATTGAGTAATGTCATCTAATTTGTAGGGAATGTGAGAGAAGTGGAGTTGAATTTACTGCAGATTAGGTTTCAACTGACTACTAATTTAAGTTACCAACTTCCTTCTAAGATACCGCTCTGACTTCAGTCTCGGATTTGATCATTGATTTGAAGGTGCGTTTGATTTATCATCATGTGCCAACATCGTAGCTGTACATCGCCTCAACCAATTCTTGACTTTATCACTCTTGGGTCCTTTGGACGTTGACGGTTCTGTCGTCTGATAATCGGTTGAAGCAGTGTTGTTTACGGTTGGCATCGCATAAACAGGAATCTGGTTGAGATCTGGTCGAAAATAATGTCTGCTCATTGAAAACTCTGTGGCAAGGTCAGCATGGCGAAAAGGTGTTGGCACGTCAATTGGGAAGATTTCCTCAAACGCCATTTCTGATGGTTGTGTAGGGCTTTTTGGTGGCTGCCGCAAACTGCTAGCGCTTGAACGTTCATTTGCATTTTTTGTAGTTAAATTAAGTCTTGAGGATGGACCCGCACTATAATCGATTTCAGGAAAGGTGCTGGACTGGAGTGGCATTGTAGACGAGGGCCCGGCATTGACATGCAATTTTGTTGGCGGATTTGCTGTCGGTACTGTATGCCTAGCTATTTCAAGATCGTCGTTCCAAGCAGTGTCATTTAAATAATCCACGGGTGCGATCTTGTCCGCTTCAGCTGAGGAACTGCTATCGGCTTTGGATAATACGACTCTTCTCTTCCTCAAATTGGAAAAATCTATTCTTCTTTCCAGGTTAGGAAGACTGAAACCTGCAGGTTTCATCTTAACTTCGAATGAGCCAAGGGTACGACGGGGCGGTATTGCACTATTACTGGCAGGATTAGTTTTATTGCCAGGAGCATCGATTTTAACTCCATTACTGCCACCAGGCTGGCCCATAGCTAACTCCTGTGATTTAGGTAAAATTGCTGTTGAGTGATCAGCCAACTGTCTAGTTTTATTGAGATCGGCTATTTTCTTAAGAGCTTTATAAACGCTTTGAAATGGTTGGGTAGTTTGGTGTTGTTTTCTTACCCGTTGAGTTAAGTCAACCGCTCCCTGAATTGGCATAGGATCAAAAGGTAGCAGCAACTGTGGTTTAACTGCTGAGGATGTGTGCTGGTGTCCAAGAATGGGGTAATGCATCGGGCAACCTAACATAGGTCCCTGTAATTTTTCATATGCAAAAGGTCTATGATGTGGTTTAACTGCTAAGGATGTGTGCTGGTGTCCAAGCATGTTGTATTGCATCGGGTCACCTAATCTAGGTCCCTGTAATTCATCATGTGCCAAAGGTCTATGATTTAATTTAATACGCATTGCAGCGGCCATATTCTCCCGATACCGCTCTGCATTATGTAATCTTTGTCTCTCATGTTGAATGTTTTCAAACTCTTCATGTTCTTCATTATCCCATAAGGGATGCATCAAAAGCACATCCTGGCCCAATAAATGATATAGTTCATTTCTCGCATTATTACCAAAGGCCATTTCACCAACCATGCCATTGTATTTTCCTGCATGAATGCGTTTTACATGCTCACCATTTAGCAAATCTTTTGTAGGATCGTGCCTAAGTTTGGTATCTTTGAGCTCAGGATGTTGTTCCACGAACTCCTTTTTGGCTTTCTCGGCACCCTGGAGGACTTCATCATGGTGAAGCTGGACAGTATCAGACATCTGGGGGCATCTGAAAAATAAATAAAAAAAAGAAATTACTATGTGGTACAAATGAAAATGCACTTTAAAAAGCTTGCTGTCACTAACCCTCCTTTCTGAAAATGCTGATAATCCTTTATTGGCTGACGGCAAACGTAGCACATAGTGGCTCCACAAACACACGTCATCTTATTGCATCCTTCCTCCTTCATAAAGCGCCGACTACAACGATAACATTTTCGAACCAGCGCATCGGTCATTTTGTCCTCAATGTATGTTCGCATTTTAACTTCGTCAGATTTCTCCACTTCTTCGCAACGCAATGGGATATGGTTTGGCTCCTTACAAAATCTTAACACACAACGAAAAAAATCACACAAACTAAGTAAACTATTTTTTTGTAATCGTAACACTAATTAAAATAGCCCTTTTTATAGAAATTTTGTGAACCACATTGATAAAATTACTCTTCAAAATAGCTCACATTATTAAAAGATTAACTTCTCTAATTTAATTCAAAATAGCGGCAACGATTTTGCTATACAAACATATGGTTGTTTTTAACCGCATTTTCAGTGAAGATAAAAAACGTTTTCAGCAGCTAACACTAGCATATTGTCCAGATAATATATATATATATATATATATATAGATAATCAATGCGTGTAAGTTAGAAAAGAAGCAAATTAGCATATTAACTCAAATTGCAGACGTACCGACAGGTCTCCTTAAGGCACTCTGGATTTAGGCAACGGAATACTTTGTCATCTTGATTTGGCATGATGGCTGCAAAAGAGCAGTGAGGGCACTGAACAAGGTCTGGAATATCTGCGTTAGATATTTCTTCGGCCTGTATCCTTTTCAATAAGTTTGAAAACGTGCTCGGCTTAAGCACAAGTTGTAAGGCAGGTAATTCAAATTGTGTCCCACATTTTTCACTCATGCATTCAAGCTCACACTTTCCATCACCTGCAAAAGAATGAAGCAATGGTATTAATATAAACCCACCATTTTGTTCTCCATAAACATGTTCCTCAAAGCATAAAAAAAAACTTGCCAACAGCCACTTCAGCGCCACGCCTAACGCATTCCCTACAAAACAAATGACCTAAACTGCAATCGATCATTTCCTCGGGCAAATTTTCATCATCAAAACAGCAGACACAAGTAACCAATTCTCCATTGGCTTTCGCTTCTTCCATTCTTTTCTTCTTATGCGTTTCTTTACTTTGTAAGTATTCTAATATAAAAAAGGACTCCGTAAGTTATGGATAATGATGGCACATGCTTCAATCGAATTGCAACTTTCTTAATATTATATAAAGAATATGAAAATAAAAATGGTCACAAACAAAGACTTTAACTGACCTTTAAATTTGTCTTCTATTCTAGTAAAGGCCAATTCTTTATAAAATAATTCATCGGGTTCATCTGGCATAGCCATTGTAGCTCTTGCCCTCCTTCTTTTGAACTTAACTTGAAAAATTGTAATAAACACTTTATTAAAAATAATGAAATTCATTAAATTATACAAGAATATTAATTTCAGCAGTGTCTTACTTGTTTTGCATTCCTCCTGAAGCTTTTCTGTTAATTCGTGAAATGCTGCCGTGTAATGATGATTGTTGTTTGTTAGGGCTTTTTTAATATCCAAAAGAATCAATTTGGGAAATTCATTATATAACTGGGCGTAGGCGTGCGATTCGTAAGTTTTGCTGACAGGAGTGGAAGTGTCACCAAAAAATGCAATGGGATCTTCAAACCACTGCAAAACCTCTTCAGGACTGAATAACCTTAGGGAAAATAAACCAAAGAAAAGCATAATTAAATAATTGCGAAAAAACTTTAAAACTCAATATGAAGTTATTGTAATCTTTTTAAAGCACTATTAAATGAAATTTGGCACAGGACTACAAGTGCAATTACATTATACGACTTCCATAGGTGTAATCATGGATTGAATTAAAAAATCAAAAATAAATTTTAAGAAAAAAAAAAAAGAAAAAAAAAGAAAAAAAAAGAAAAAAAAAATACATGCCTACTGCTGTATTCCTTCTTCAGAGCTTTCTTACGTTCTCTCTCCAATTGATCCTTCAGCTTAGGATATGTATTATTCTCTAGCATGTCGCTTACGGTAGCCTGCAACTTAGCCTCATCAGTGCCACAGCCGTTTATTAATTCTGATAAATAATCTCGATCAGCATCTGGGAAGGTTTCCTTTAAAACCTGCAGTCGAGAGAGCAACTGCTGACTGGCACTTTCTTGTTGGCCTGAACCTCCTGCTGAAGTTGAGGGTTCATCTGTGGAGGCTGACGAAGAACTGTTTGCTTCAGCTGTAGGAGGGACGTCGGAAGATTTTTCCATACCTTGCACATCATCGTCCACCGTTACAGAGAAGGAACTTTTAGCGTCCTGTTGACTAGGTTTTTCTTGCATTTCGCGCATAAGTCTTACTTTTTTGTGTACATATGCTTCTAATTCAGGTGGTTCTCTTCGTTTTCTGTCCACTTCAGATGTCGGCGGAACGTTCTTTGTGGCAGGTGGAACGATTGCGACAACTGCACTTTTCTCAACTGGATTTCTGTGTATTAACTCTTCGATAACATTCGTGACCCGTCCAGGTTCATCTCGCCTAGCCTCTAAGTATGCATACACCTCTTGAGGGTCTGCATCTGGAAACACGTCCATTATTGTATTTACGTCTTGGACTAACCCTCCGTAGACATCTTTCCATACTGGAGACTCATCAATGATCGTGATAACAGGATGCTCATCCTCGCTGTCAGAATTACCAGCTTGCTCGTCATTGTTAACAGTAGCAACAATCTTGGCATCGGCACCCTCAGCTTCCACATCTATTTCTTGAACAGGTGCGTCATCCTCAGCTTGATGAGCACCACGCTGTGCTTTATTGTTTAGGAATGTCCTATGAAGCTGGCTTAGGAGGGACACCACATGGAATACCCTGTCAGTGCCATGCCTGACCACTTCCAGTTGTTCAAAAACCATGTTGGGGTCAATTTCCATATCTGGATACAAGGCCAACAGAGTGCGATTAACGGAGTCAACATCTTGCAGCAGTTTCTCCATTTCAAATTCATCGTCGGCAGGCTCCGTCCGTAATACTTTCTGGTCAGGCCTGCCTGCATTATTGTGAATTGGTCGCGAAGGGATATCTTCATATTCCATCACTGCATAAATAAATACAAAGTGTGTTTAGAGGCAAGAATTTAAGCACACACAAATCAACTGATTTCCATACAATAGAATGATTTGTCATAACAAATGCAAAACTATTCAATTATGTTTGTGCTAAAATCAACAATTTCATACTGAAATTTAAGTGACCATAAAAATGCAACGTTTCTTGCAAATTTTGAAAACAAATAAGTCTAAAGTAAGCAACGAGAGGCCATATCAGTTGGGAGTTTACTTTCTTAAAACATATGAGGTAAAATTTAAGATTGAATGAAAAAAAGTTTACACATTAAAAGTTCAAAAAGTATTGCAGGTACGTTTATATCTGGTTGACATAATAGATGGGTCAAATCATTTTTACTGCACAATTCGCGTACTAATAAACTGTCTCTAATAGCATTTGTAATCCAAAATCTATAGGCTACATTACACAACGATTTAACTTGGGCTAAAGTTAGACAAATGTAAGGGATTCCATTATAATTGCATTAAATATTTAAGGGAAGCAGTTATACTGAACAAATGAGATAAAACATAATTAAGATTAATTGTAAACAGCTTCAATTAAATGATAGAAAATACATTTTTATCACATATTGTTCGTTAGCAACTTTTTCCTGGTCACGTGACTTGCAGATTTTTTTTTCTTTGAGAAGCAGCATGCAGGTTTAAACAGGCAGTTACCAGGAGCAACTCAAATGTGGATAAACAATAAATATGCAGATCAAAACACGCATAGGAGAAAATGTATAAACCAAATAAGTTTACAAAAGCGAGAAGGCTTAATTCTTAGGCCTAATGTTTCTTACAATCTAATCCAGGACAAATAAATGGCAAATTCGATTTCCTCATGGCAAGCAGGTTTGCCGGGATTTCTTATTTTTTAAGCGAAGGTTTGAAAAGTATCTTTCAAAAATTTTGAGAAACATCTTCAGCACCTTCCTTTGTTAATTAAGGAACTTCTTTGTCTCGGCAATTAGTAGTTGAACCAACTTTAAAAAATTACTTACAAGTTAATATGTACTCACTTTGAAAGCTTCGGCCGTTACCGATGAAACCTAACGTGGGAAGCAAATCGTCACGCAAATGCTATTATCTTACATGCTGTTTCACAATTCGCTAGATTGCGGCTTTTTGCCCGCAATAAATTCTTAAATGCTTTTAAAACAGAATATTATATAAAAATAATGGCATTCGATAAACGAAAGTAGCAAACACACGGAAAACAAGAAATTTGTGAAAGGAAGTGTATAAAAACAAAAGATGGCGGCTTACCACGCCCTTATTCGATATTCGTCTTCCAATTGGTTATTTTAAAAAGCCACGCCTAATTATTGAGAGCAAATTCGGCAACACAATTTTCTTGCCATCTGACTAGCACTGCCGTCATTGTTTTGAACAAAGGTATGCTGCATTGCCGAAATCGTGGTCGACACGTGTCTACCGAGCTGCATCGATGGAGGAGGGATACAACATGGATTCCTCTAGTCAAGAGAGGGTAAATATACTATATTATTAATTCACCAAACACCTGATAATGTCAATTCTAGTTTTAATTATTTGCTTTTTATGCTTTGTTTCAGGCGACGATTAGAGAAGGTAATATACTTGTTTGGGTATAAGCCTGCTAAATGGCTATTGCTCGCATATTACTAAATGGTAGACAGTTTATATGGATAGTCATAAAAGTGTCATATTTTAGGGGACATGAGGAGTGGTAAAGGGAGGCGGGGAAAGAGGGAAACACTAAACTTGTCAAAATTGGGCAGATTTCCATGTTATATCATCCCACTAGATCCACCGACCTCAGTCGGATAGGGAACCCAGTATCTCATAGCCATAAAGAGTTAAAATGTCCTGTCATAAATGGTCAAATTTAATGGTTTGACAAAGCTAAATAGAACTTGTTTTCGAGAATATCGCATTAGGAAATATTTAATGAAAAATCTCATTTTCTAAAAGAATTATCTAGCATGTCGTTTGAAGAGTTACAACAATTGAAAGAAAAGCTTGGAACAAAAGTGTGAGTTTTGCCCGCAACAACAAAATTAACATAGTGCATGCCATTTCATTTTTCATGTAACAAACTAATAAAATTGATTTTAGGGTCAACTATGCCTTATTTGGAAATGAAAGTCAGACGAAACGAAAAATTGTTCAGCGGGAAAATAAAAACAGGTAACATTCCCTTGGTCGTTTCTTGTTTTTGTAAAAGTGCAGCCAACAAGAATTTTAAAGTGTAAGTACATTGTAATTACCCTTTCGTGTACATTTCTGTCATTTCAACTTAGGCCAAGAGAATTATCCTCAAAAACTCGTGTTTCAGCAATACGGTCAACTTTTGCAGCTAAAAAACAAGTAAGTTTTTAAAAGAATTATTATTAGAAAAAAGTAAACAGCAATTCAAGATAAAAAATTGCCGTTTAGGTCAGCCGAGATCCAAGATTTGATGATCTATCAGGAACCTTCAATGAACACGCTTTTAAATCCTCATATGGTTTTGTTGATGACATTAAAGCCAAGGAAAAGAAGGTAAAGATTTCAATACCCTGTTTGCTTTCAAATTGTCTTTAAAACATTATTTAAAAAATAAATTATTATGCAGGCTTTGGAAAAGCAATTCAAGAAAGAAGAAGATGCAGAAACAAAACAGAAAATCAAATCAGTCTTGCAGGGAATGGTAGATATATAAAATTACAAAATAGCTTTTGAAAAGTAGGGAAATGTGCATCTTTGTTCAAAATAAATTTATCTTATCAGGATACAAAAGAAAAGTTGGAAAAGAGCAAAGAAGCTGACAGGGAACGAGATAAGCAATGGCGTCATCAACAACTTAATAAAATAAAAGAAGGAAAAAACCCTTATTTTCTTAAAAAATGTGAGTGAAAAATATGAAAGTTGTAAAGATAGGTAGTTTATAAGAGAGGGAATTAACAATTTAACAAAACTTCTTCTCAGCTGACAAGAAAAAAATGGATCTAGCAGAAAAGTTTCAAGTTCTCAAGAAAAGTGGAAAGCTGGAACAGTATCTCGCAAAGAAGCGCAAAAAGAATGCAACAAAGGACAGAATTAAACTGCCAAAGCATTGATATGGTTTTATTTATATGTAAATTTGCTCTATTAAAAATTTATAAAACTTACATCTTTGATTAGCATACCTTGCACCATTGACAGATTTTTTTTTTGTAAGAACCCTCCCTGCGAGTTTTCATCAAGAACAGTTTAACCAAATGTGCATACAATTTCCTACACTTGCGGTGGACATTTGTACTTTGCGAATCACTGATAACATCTATCAATTAACACATCTCATTCCAAATTCCTAGTTCACAGTTTAAACAATTATTTATAGTTTTCTTTGAAAATAACTAAAGGTTAATTTTAGGAAACGAATGTATTTAGAGAATTCGTTATCTTTGTCTCAAAAAAGTCATTCTTCACAAAATACTTTGTATTTCTTTAACCAGTTAAACTTTGCCCTGTGCACTTTAGACTTTTAGCAAATCTGTCTAAATTCCAAAAATTAAGTTTTCAAAATTTGCCAAATGTTTTGAAACATTTGACCCTCACATGTAATAATGATTTTGTTCAAGACAACACTACCTTTAATAAAAATGCCAAATACCGTTTGTGGAAACCTTAGAGACTTAAGAGGAATATGTAAAATGTCCACATGCTCAAGAACCATAATTTTCGTAAACTCGATCAAACAGTTGTTTGCAATTGATTTTTGCCTGTAATTTAGTGCATAAAAGAAATATGCCGGCTAACTTACGGTGGAGGGAATATATTTCTTCTGGCGGAGGTGTAAGACGATTTTCCACCATTACAGGAACAATATCTTGGATTCGGCGAGTCATATTTTGTGTACCGAAGTCAAATTTCCCATCGTAAGAAAATGCTTCGCCCAAGATGAGTACGGCATTAACGTGAGCATTTTGCATCAGCTACAAAGATAAAAAAAATTCAAAATTTAAAGATGTCCCTACATCACCTACTGTAATGAGAATCTGAAACAGCACAACACAGTTGTAGTTTACATTATTGATGCAAGCATGCAAACTATATTTAAATCTAAAAATAAGCCCATATTAATTTCATTTCCAAATTAAATGTGGCCCTTGTCGAGTAAAGAATATGATGCTTATTACTTACTATTGACTCGTAACCAGTAAGGAAACCCACGTCCAATGAATATTTCAGAATTAACTCTCTGTCGTTATCCATTGCTGCCTTGATTATGCGTATATATTTGTTGACGAAGGTTTTGCTGTATTCCCTGGACGCTCCAAAATCCAGCAAGCATAACTTTTTCGTTTCAGTATTATAGAAAAAATTGGACCAGTTTGGATCTGTTTGCATGAAATTAAATTGGCACAACTCCATGAGGCAAAGGCTCAGCATGTTAGAAGCTATCTAAAAAAACAAAAACAAATTCATTTACATAGATCAATAAAAACATTTCAAAAGAATCATTGATCACTATAAACTTTTTAATGAACTTTATCAAAATGCCTGAGAAACTTACCTCATTTCTGGCCTCTATTTCTAAATCAAAACACTTGTCCAGTGGCAATCCGTGAATTAATTCGGTTGTATATACTTGTCGTGTGCTTAATTCATCGATGACTCCGGGCACAAAATAACTTGGGTAAGGCTTAAGTAATTTCCTAATAGAAAACTCCCAACTATCAATGGCAATTTCATTAAACTTTTTTTACAAGACTTTGTTAGAAATCCTGGCAAAATACACGAAAAAAGTGTAATTTCAAAAACGTACTTGAATCGCTTTGCACATTTCGCTTCGTTTGTGTAATCGACTTCAAGAGCCAATTCTTGGCGAGCAACGCTCATTAGGTGTTCAATGAAAAATCCGGAAGGAATAATGTTCCAAACTTTCAAAGTTGATGTCAAATTTCTGATATCACTTTCAATACTAGTTGCTACACCTGGGTACTTATGAAGAATAAAATTAAAAAATGTTAACAATTGCAAACCTGCATAACATCAGATATTAATTAGGAAGCTGAATAACTTGATTTTCCTTTTCATGGAACCTATTATTACCTGAATTTTTATAGCAACTTTCCTTCCATCATGCAAAGTCGCCAAATGAACTTGACCAATGGATGCAGCAGCAAACGGTCGATCTTCAAAGGATGCCACCTTTGATTTCCAATCAACTCCCAGCTCCTCTGCTAACACTTTCTAAATTGAAAACTTCAACAAATGAAATGTAATCTTTGTCAACTATTTTCACAAGACTTAAGTACCAATGTGAGAGAGAGAAAAAATACATGAAACAAATTTTGAATTTCTTTAGTTTTGATAATACTTTACTATCACTGTTGCATACAAAAATGTTAGAACCTAACAATCTTTAAAGCCGGGTCTCCACCAAGGCGTACATGTACGCATAAACACGTTTTTACAAACATATGCAAAATAGTTTTACAGCTATTAAAGACATTTAATTGGTGCACAATTTTGATATTTACAAAATGGCGGCTGAAACAAACCCGGAGGGCTAACTTTTTTGCATATGTGTGTAAATACTTGTATATACGTACATGTACGTCTTGGTGGAGAGCCAGCTTAAGGAATTTACATTAACTTAACAATTCTAGAATACACTTACTTGAGCTTGCCAAGCTGGCATGAAATCCGCAGACTGCCGAACTCTTTCGAATACACTCTGCAATTGTGGATTCATTATCGTGTTGTCTATTTGTAAAGTCATGAATATTAGTAGAAAGGCTAAATTGCATTAATTAGTATCCATTGTATATAATTCACCTTGTAAGCTCAACATTTGCCCCAGTTTCAATGCAGCACCCCTAACCTTGCACAGGGTATTTACGATTCGTTCTGCATTAGCCTCATTAAGAAATACACTGTTGTCCAGAAGTGGAGCCGATTCAGCTGTACAAAAAAAAGTTGTAACGTTTAAATACATGGATTATCTTTACCTGAATCCAACCAATAAACAAAGCACTGATGGAATTAGAAAATTAGAGGAAAGAATGTTGTAATTACATTCTAGAGGACAATTGGGTTAATGACTATCAGTGCCTAGCTTCCAGAAAATTGTATAAATATTACTTGGTGCTTTCTTAAACCCTAGTGTCCTTCGTGTCACTTCGGCCAAAGTTCCTACTCCCAATCCTGCTGCAAGTCCTGAACTTGTTAAAAAAAAACATTTCAGGAAAAGAACATTTGCCAAATTTGGGCATTCCAGAAATCACTATCATACCTCCATAAGACATCAGCCTACTTATCTGAGATGCAGGGACTTTTCTTTCACGAGATCTTTCACTTAGCTGCAAAATAATAGAGCGATATGTTACTAGATGCTTTAATTAAAATACAATAAATTTGAACTAGGGCTTCAAGCAAACTATTTAGGTCAAGATCTAATACAGTTAAGATTTTAAAACTTCAACTTATTATACCTTCTGGCCATGATTTACTTTCTGTTTCGAAAGATTGACATCATCCAGATGTTTAATTTCAGGGTTGAGCATTTCTTGGGTGGTCGTGGCAATCGTTGGAGACGGTCCACTCAAAGGTGTTTTGTTTGTGACCATCATAGGCTGATCCACACTTGTAGATGTGATGAAATCAGGCTCCTGTTCTTTACTACTAACAAAATTATTAATATCGGCAGATGCAAATGTCGTTCCAGTTAAATCTTCAGTGGATCTTCGGATTGGATGGTTTTCGGTTTCTTGCCATTTATCGTGTTGAATAGAAGGCATACTTTCAGCTGCCACTGCTTGTTGGTTCACGTTCAAATTATTGGCACATTCTTCGTGTTGAATAACAGGCATACTTTCAGCTGCCGATGCTTGTTGGTTGACATTCAAATTTGAATTTCCTGCTCGGTTTTTATTGAGGTTGAAATTGATAAACTGCTCAACACCTATGGTCACCATCGATATCTTCTCATACGTAATTTTACCTTTCTTTTCCAGCGTTTCCTACCAATAATTGATAATCATATGAAGGCACAAATAATCATAATTATATCAAATTGAGATTATTAAAACAATTATATACTTTACTTCAGAAAGATATAGCTTGCTATTATGCCCCTATAGGCCTTAATAAAAAATTAAGAATTCATAGTTTTACTTACCACGGTGTGCCGATCATTTTGATCATTCACCTTGCTTAGCAAGTTATTTAATACCGGCCTGAGACTAGAATTCATCCATTTAGCTTGAAACTCTTTTTCTTTATGAGACAACATCGCCGTACCAACTTTTTGCAAGCCATTTATCATCAATTGCAGATCAGCTCTTCTCATTTGTAATGCGTTAAATTTCACGGCAATAATACTAAAATGTAATTGATGTAATTTCAACAGAACAGCGGCAAGACAAGAACTACCAGACCTTACATAAAACTACTTTAAGTATTGCGCATGCGCGGAAGTACTTGTACTAGGGTCACGCATGCGCCATGCCGCTATGTATCGAACCATTTTAGTTGCTACAGAGCTCCGTAGAATGGTAAATGGTTCAAAGGGCCATTCAAAAAGAACCGCCTCATGGGGTTGGGAATGTCTGCTTGGCATGCGGACAGGGGGTGGGATTATAAGTACCTACATTAACCAATTCGCAAATTAACGTATAATTTTCCATTCCATTCAACGACTTTACCATATCTCGCCTTTGATAATTGCACCTGTAATCAAAAACTTATCCTTAATAATTATATATATAGTGAATAATTTACATAAAAACTAAAATTATTTGTATACCTTTAACTTGAGCAATAGCAGCAAGCACAACATTAAAGCATCCTGTTGAGAACAACAACAAAAAAAGTGCTGATAAGAAAGACAACAGTGTTTAAGTTTAATATAAACAATAACTAGATTATATTTTAATTGACACAGATTTAATAAACAAAATTAATTGACAAATAAAAATAAAATTATGACAATATAATCAGATAAAAGTTAACAAAAACATTTTAGTCAATTAACATTAAATTTTAATATAAACCAATATTAAATCAAATAAAGTTGAAAAATACCACTAAAATAGAAACTGAAAAGAAAAAAGAAAAGTAAGAAATAAGTAGAAGAGATAAGAAGATAAGTAACGATGACCAAAGAATCAAATATAAGCAGAAGCCAAAGAAACGAAATAAACCAAAAACAGGAACCAAATAATTAAACGAAATTCAGGAACCATAGAAACCAAATAAACGAAATTCAGGAACCATAGAAACCAAATAAACGAAATTCAGGAACCACAGAAACCAAAAACATGAACCATTTAAGAGGAGAAACGAAATAACTAAAAGCAACACCTTTAAGTCAGCAGTGCCTCTACCTACAACAAAAATGTCATAGGGTACAGACTGTACTGACCTTATACCCCCCAAAAAAATGACCACTTACCTTCTAACTTTGATCCCGCATATAAATAGGAAATAATGTCTATCACAACCAAATTGGGAAACGACCAAAAATGGTCTGAAACAAGAGCCATAAGATGACCAGAAATGGCCACAAGCATGCAGATATTGACCACCGACCAAAACACAGAAGTAGAAAAAGTACCAAACATGACCAGGAATTGAAATCACCAAAAAAAAATGACCCAAAAGTCATAACAACCTTCGAAGCATCAATTAAGTTTTGAAACCTTTGAAAGAAAAAAGAAAGAGAGAAGAAACAAAGGATTATGACATTCAAAGATTGATGAAAATACAACATTAAAATATAAACAAATTAACATAATTACACAGAATCATAACAATTTGAAGTGCGTCTACAGTAGAAGAGAAAGTAACACGGTCACGGCCGATTTTTATACAAACTACCCCGGCATTTGCCTGGAAACAACTGTGGGAAACCGTGAAA